>VDFB02368026.1:0-32068 GCA_007258455.2 Sequoia sempervirens | reverse complement strand
GTGAAAATTGAAGTGTCTCGTTTTTCTCTAGAATCAGCACCATTAGAAAGATCTCGGCGTCCTGATTCCAACGCAACTCGAACGGAGCGAAAAGGAGTCCGTTTGTGCAAGTTATGGCCAGTCAAACCTTGGGTCAAACTGGGATCAAGGGGCGTCTAGGTAGCGAAAAAAATAATGTCGTCAAAAGTTGTCGAAGTTGGCATCATCACGAAGAGCTCGTCAAGACGATTCCGACGGCGTTCGTTTCGTCAAAATCCGACATCGTATGCGAGAGTTATCAGCGGTCAAAGTTTACAGTTGACTTTTGAGGTGGATGATGACGTCAGCATTCCGTACTGTACGGACAGTGAAATGGACCAATCGTATCTGCCACGTGGCATCCACATCAGCATTGTACGGAACTAATCAGAATTTGACACATGTCCTTTCCGTACGCCACGTCATCGGCACAGTCAGCATCCGAGTCAGCGGCACAGTCAGCGTACAGTCGGCATGTGAGTCAGCAGACACGTCATCGGCTTCGTCATCGGACAGTCAGCAACAGTTGTCATCCACGTCACCTGCGAGGACCAATTAGTGTTTGCCACGTGGCACCCTCCAGGTGCGACACGTGGCCCGTTGATTGCTTCTCCTCCATCGTCGGCGTTATATTGTTGAATAAAATGTATAAGCGACTGGTATGGGACTCGAACTCCCAACCACCCGCGAGCGAGATTGTCGGGCGACCATTGCACCAAACCGTCGGCTGTTACCCAAATATAGTGGCCGTTTGCTTTTGTTGTTGAAATAGTTTTGGATATTGGCTATTAAAAGCCAGCAGTTGGGTTGGAACCCGCGACCGCCGGCTTGCCAAAATAGCAAGCCACCAACGCGCCAACAAACACTGCTAAGTATTATTTGTGGCCCGGTCGGTTTTGTTGAACTAGCAAAACCGAATACCTTAAAATTTAAACAAACTCTCTCTAATTATTAAATCACAAACCTTTTTAAGGATTAATCAAAACTTCCCAAATAACAATAAGCCCAAAAAGAATAATAAGAAGGGCTTGGAATAATTAAAAGGGATATTTTGAAGATTTTTATGTGTAAAAGGGAGATTTTTAAAGATTTTATGTATTTTGGAGAGATAAGGGGAATATTGTAAAATCTTTTGGTTAAGGGCCAAATTGAGTTAATTTTATGTATAAAAAGGGTGTAAAAGGTGAAGTGGAAAATATTTTTCAGGGTAGCCGAAGTCTCTTGGAAGTACGTGGTGACCTGAAAGAGAGGTCTTGTGGAGATTCTTTGGAGTCATTCTTACGCGTCGAACACTTTGTTGATACGCAGTGCTTGGAGAATGAATAGTTGCTTTGTAATTGATTTTTGGAGTTAATGCGGATCGGAGTCTCTCTATTGGAGTGGACGGAGGCAGTAGTCGCGCTTGTGTGAACTCCGTTATCAAGCGTTGTTTGCACTTCTCTTCTTCTCTCTAGCTTTCTCTCGGTTGTTAATTCTTTCATTTTGTTATTTCCATAAGTTAATTTTGGTTAATTAACTTGGAATAAATCATTATAAAGTAAGCATTCATTTCGTGATTTAGTCACAAGATCCTATCACAGGATCATTGATAGTAATGAAAAGTGTACTTGCTCATTTTCTCTCTCAAGTCTCTTCCAGGTCTGAACCCCACTGTCTTTGTCTCCTATAATCTAGTCTTTAGAGTGATTCTTTTGAACATACTTTTCTAGAGTTTTTGCACCAAATTTTGGTTCTTCACTATTGTTGTGAATTGGTTCTTCATCATCTTCCACTTTTGGAATTCCATGTAGTTCAGTCAACTTCAAAGCATTCATATCCTTAGCTTCTTCAATAGGAGAGGCTTTAGAATCAAAACTTCTAGGGAGAGATCTGAGTACCTTTTTCACAACATTTTTTTCTTTGAAATTCTCACCAAGGCCTAGGATAGAGTTGAGAACTTCATCAATCTGGAGAAAAAAAGTAGCAATATTCTCATCTTCATACCTTCAAACCGAGCTCTATAAGTTTGTAGCTTTTCCTCTTTGACCTTGTCATCACCTTCATATATTTTATGTAATTTATCCTATATATCCTTTGTTGTTTTGTACTGCATCACTTTCACAAATTCAGAGTTAGTCAATCCACATAAAATAGTATTCCATGCCTTAGCATTGAGTTCACAAGCCCTCTTTCCGACTTGATCCCTAGGAGGGTTTTCAAGAGTCTCATATCCCTCTACTACTAACATCCAAATGTCCATTCCTAAAACCATCAAATAGGACTCCATCCTAACCTTCCAAAATACAAAATTTGATCCATAAAAGATTGGTGCTTTATTTCCAAAGAATCCTTCTTGTGCCATCTTGGATCTACCTTAAGTTTCTAGGCTTCTACAAAGGAACTTGACTCTCATACCAATTGAAGGGCACACAATCTACTAAGAGGGGGGGGTGAATCTGTAGATCAAATCTATTTAAACTTCTTAAATTTTTCCACAGTTATCAAAATATATGATTCCTCACAGAAAACCCCACATAAACAAACAAAACATAAAATCATAAATCACATAAGAGGACACTAGATATATGTGGAAAACCCAAGATGGGAAAAACCATGGTGAGAAAAACTACTTGGATCTACTACCCAAATCCAACCTCACAACTTAGAAGACATATACAAGTGAATTTTATACATTGAAGTAGGCACCAACCTACTGGAGACAACAATCCCCTATTGTGTTTGTAGGCACCAACTTATTGGAGACACCAATTCCCAAGTGAGACAGTACAATAGGTAGAACACTAGTCCTACCAGAATATAATGATAAAGCTTGTGAATCTTCAAAACAATGCATACATGTGCCAGAGTCACCGCTGACTCTCGTCCTCATTGAAAATGATCATCTGATATTGGTGCACTCTCTTTTCTTCACACTTTCTCTTCAATTTACACCATACAAGTTTTCTTCACACATGGTGTAGTTGTGCTTCACATACATATGCTCAAAATCACTTCACATGCATCTAAACATTTGAAATATATACATGGAATTACATTAACACTCTTCCATGTCAGCTGGGGATCCACAAAAAGCTAAGATGACATAAGGTGGACTTAAATTCAATTTACATGAAACGTGTAATAGGTTGGTCCAAAAAAAAATTCTTTCCACCAAAAGTACATGATGTCATGCACTACCATAGGGACCTTAACCAAGTCCTATCCTAACACCACACATAATATTTGAATTCCACATGCTACTAGTTGTTACCACATAGGCCTTGAACTCAAATAGGTTGACAGACATGAACAGAGAGCCTTCTATCACTTCAAACTTCTTGAACACTGAACATATCCTCTTGAAACTTGGGAATATGATAGGACTAGTGTAGGAATACTCTCCTTCCAAACCGCAGAGAAAAACTACATTTCTGAAAGAAATGATGACCACATTTGTATTGCTAGAGAAATCTCTCTGCCTAAAAGATATCCTTGTGCAGACTTCTAGACTACCACAATCATAGTGACTAAATACTTTGTATGGTATTATTAACATACAGTACACACCAACTCCCAGAAAGGCATTCACGTCTCAATGAAACTTGATTTAGTGATATAATTGATGAGACAACTTCTTCATGATTAACACCTCCTGATACATAGCCTGCTACCAGAAATATAGCCTATATTTGTACAAATTTTTTTCAACACAACATGACAAACCCAAGGGGATATAATGATGATTCAAGTACTCCTACAATATTTTTCATTCTTTACAACCTTTGACAACATGCTTCTTCATCAATGACACATCTTTGACATCAATGACAACCTTTGTTCAACAACCCTAACTTGTATTGATAGATCTAGGAATCATAATTTATATAATGATGTCAAAGTTCATGATGATGACCATTCTTTATTCCTTCTTGACATTTTATCTCATGAGGACCTTAATATGCATGTTATCTTGATGAAGATACCTTAATTTTTTTCACATGATGTTACTACAATTAATAATGATTATCATTTTTACAAGTAATGATAGGGATACAAATGCTATAAATATTTTAATGTCTCACTATGTTTGGGGTCCTAATCTTTATAGATCATTTAGAATTATAGATTCATTGAGTGAATAATGTAGTGAGCATCAAAGTATAAGTAATATATTATGATTGTACACATGATGATATGTTCATAATGAATGTATGTAAATAAAATTTAATTGATGAGGGTTTATAATGGTTTGATGTGTCTCATATTTCTTATAGTGCATGAACATTGATCTTTCATATGATTTTAGTGAATACATTAATTCTCCTTGACACATTCTTTTGTCATAATTCTAGTCTCTCACCCTCTATAGGCCATTCATTAGGAGGTCTCATGGGTTCATATATGCTTTCTAATGATAGAAGAGTTTGACACTCAAAATTAGTCTCTTAGTTAACATTTTGAATCATCTTTGTGGGACTAAAGAAAAAATAATTATCATTATGTTCTATCTATATATCACACTATCTAACATGATATTGCACATTATGTCAATATTATCACTAATTCTCATGATAAATTTATCTAAGTGTTAAAACCAAAGGAATTTAGAAAGTGTCCTAGATTGTAGTTCCTCATTACATAATGTTACACTATCTTCTACACCAATATCTCATCACCTTACCTCTTATCAAGCTAGTTGATAGACCCAAATATATACCAAAGCACTTTGATGTTAATGTATTTTATGGTCATCGTTGAATATATACAATTTTACTATATTTAGGCACATTATATTAAAGCATAAAATGCAAGATCTTATTGATAATAAAGTGATTCAAGTTTAATGTATTAATGACAAAGAAAATAAAATTTTATCAATTCAAGATGATAAATTAAATTAAGATAAGAAGGATTGTTCAAAGCCTAATCATACGGAACATATTGGTTTTTCCAAAACATTAATGATATAGTTAGCACATCACATGTTAATGATACACATGAAGACATAAAACAACACGACTAAGGGATACTTCTAGATATTTATTGTATGTAATTTTTGATATAAAAAATTGTACATAGTTTATCCAGAAACCTTTAGCACCATTATCATGGACTGTGGAAATAAAATGTTATTAAGGGATACTTTACATGTACAAGTGAGTATCAATGACATAACATTTGGTGATATGATGGGTTACCTTAGTGCTTCAATATAAATTATATTATAAATAAATATTTGTAAGAATATATAATAACATGAGGAAAAATATTTGAATGATAATGTATCTTCACATATACACTCATGATCACAATCAAGGTGATAATAATGAAGCATATCTAAAATAGGGTCATGAAGAAAAAATGACATTAGAAATGTCACATTTATAAAGCACTTTTATGTATAAAGAGATATTACACGACTACACCTTATCACAATCTCCACAAGAACAAACATAATAGCCTAGGAGTTACTCTAATGGAGGCATTGGTTTCTTATGACACGTTTTTTGGGCTCCATTGAATTTAATTAAAAATATACTAATATTATTAAATTCTCTTTTTTCATGTATATATGGTACTTTCAATTTTGAAGATTCTACATGCTCATGCTTTCTCTTTCAAGGGGCAAAAATAGGGCCATATTTTCAACACATCTTCAAACACATTGGTCAATTGCATAGGTACCAGCATCTTAGCTATGCATTCTCTACCCAACCTTATATTTACATGTCATATCACTTATCATATGAAAAATCTTTCAAATTCTAGTTTTAAACTCACATTCATGATCTCATTGCCAATTTTTGGTCAAGTTTTTTTCTCTCTCCTCAATTTGTGCTCACTCATTCACAAGTACACAAAATTTGAAGGGGGATATTATCTAATAATTATACTTTCAATTTGTTTGAAGTTTCATAGGTGACACCCACTTCTATAGTTTCTACTTTTTTTGGATCAAGAAACCTCATCCTTTTTATTAAATTTATTTTCTCCATTTCTACTTTGGCATGTATGCACACTTAGTTTCTCCCACACATCAAAGTGGGGAAAAAATGTTTGGACACCTTTTATGCCACTTTGAGTGGATGCCTTAGATGCATGATTCTAGCACATAATTTAGTTCTTTTGGAATGGTCACTAATCCTAAGCCCAAACCCAACACTTTGATATGCAATATCTCTTGATTTAGAACATGCTTGACTTGATGTATCCACATCTATGATTTTATCTTCTTAATTAGATCATATGTGGGACCTCATCCTTACTTTTTTAAATTTAAATTCTCTTTTCAAGATTGACAATCCTAAGAACCAACTATTACCTATCAACATGTGTGCTAAAAAGTTTAAATGGTGTGTCTAAGGTTGTGTATTTAAAGAAATCATCCTACAAAGTGAGATATCACTCACAATTTATTGTAAGAACACAATTGGCATTTATTCTCTCACATAAGTCATACATCAACCATCATTTGTTAGCATAATACAATAACAATAATAATTTAAAAAAAAATGAAATTCACTTTCAAAGAAATTTGTCAAGGTAATTTGATTCACTCATCTTCCTCCCTCGTGTTAAACAACATTAACAATTTTAAGGAAAGCCCTAATTTCTCTCAATTTCATTTTAATACATCTTTTCTATTTGTATGAACAAGTTCATTTCAATTATTTCATCTATTTATATATCTAAATTATATTCTTGTAAGGTGCATTTTAATTCCTAATTTTTAAAAGGGTATTAGATCTTCTAAGTATGTGCTAATAAATAACCCACATTTTCTTTTAAAATTATTATATTTGTGCAAATCAATGAGTGCAAAGCATAGAGATATTTAAAAAAAAAATATAAGCTAATATTTAAATTGAGATTATATATTTGCTTTTACCTGAAAATTAAAATAAATTAATTTAAATAGTTTCAATAATTGGCCTAAAAAGATTGTTATTTCACTACAAACAATTTGAAATGAATAATAATTATCCACACACAATTTACACTGATTTGAATAAAACTTTGGATTAAGCTATATTTGTAAATTTGTAAATTATAATTTTTATTTATTTATTTATTTATTTATATTGAACAAAGTAAAAGAATTTATAATAAAAGAGCTACTAGAAGTAGTTAGAAAACGTAGCTGACCAAAAAAACCCGTCAAACTATACAAATACAAGAGCTGTTCAACAAAGAACACAATTACAAGAGTTGAATAACATATGCTGTACAACATATCAGCCATAAAATACAGATTACAAGAACTGTACACCAATTTATGGACACAATCACAAGAGCTGTATTACATTTTTACAATGATCAAGTTTATTAACCAACTGAAACTTCAAGATCTGAAGTTAAAATTATAATTTTGATTCCAAAAATTACAAACACAATTTAATTCAGAAACTTCAAATGTTCCCACATGAATTATTTGAGCCTCTTTTAAAAATAATGTGAAATGAAATAAAGACTGATCTCATAATTACATTAAAAATAATGTGAAATGACAGAAAGACTGAACCATCATGATTAAACATAAATGAACACATTATTGATGTCCTGATATATCAGGGACAATTAAACTCCTACAAATATGGTGCATACAAAACATATTTCATTTAAAGAAAATGAAAGAATAATATGATTCTCCTCATATCATCATTGACAGTACAGATGTTGGATCAAAATTGACAGTACAGATGATAGATCAAAATAATGAAGGTTATTTATATTTTCACATGTTTCAAATAATTTGAGTACAAATTTTGATCCGGTACAGCGATTCAAAATAATGAAGGTTATACAAAAATCATATAAAATATCTCACATGATTCAAATTATTGGAGTACAAGCTCAGGAGGGATATACACTAATGAAGAAAGTGGAGTGAAGGATGAGATGATCATTGAGAAAAATACAGGAGTGCGGAGTAGAGGGCGGCCATTGAAAGAAGAACCTTCTACATAAGCCTTGCAAGGTCAAGAAAAAAACAAAGAAAAGGTGATATGGGAAGATGGATGGATATAAAAATGGCTGATGGATAGAAAAAGCTCAGAAAAGATAGCACCTGAACATATCTTAACATTTATGTCTGCAACATTCATGCTGTAAGAGTACAAACAGAAAAATATTGCAACTCATTGATGGTAGAAATTTATTTGGCACTATTTTTCTCCTTACATATTCTTGACAGAGTGAGAGCTCTCCAAATCCAGCTGTAAAGAATTCACCATGTTTTGTCATTAGTGCTATAAAACATAAGCCATCTTAACTTTATATCAGATCAGAACTGGGAAAAATACTGAAATCTCAAAAAAAATAAAAAAAATCCATGATGTATTCCAATACCATTTTAGAAATTTTAGAAATGGTGGGCATGAGTTTTTCAGTCTATGAAAATCACATGATTGTTTTTATTCTAATTGTGTATATTTTTCAATTGACAGTTTAGATCATATTCAGTGATCTATCGTTGAGAAGATAAGAGTGATCACTGAATATGATCATCCATCACCAAAAAGAACAGTGATTACTGAGTATGATCATCCATCACCATAAAAAGAAGAGTGATCACCGAATATGATCATCCACCATAAAAAAAGTAAGAGTGATCACCGAATATGATCATCCATTGATCACCGAATATGATCACCCATCATCTAAAAAAGAAGAGTGATCACTGAATATGATCATCCATCATTAAAAAAGAAGAGTGATCACCGAATAAGATCCTCCATCATCAAAAACAAAGAAGAGTGATCACTGAATATGATTTAGATTGTCGATTGAAAAAGGGAAAAAAAAGAACCATCTGATCTAGCACAAATTATCGCATTAAACAAGAAAGATGAACATTAAAATCTATGATGATAATTATCCTGCTGGAAGATCATAAACTCATAGAAAGCCTAAAAAATTATTGGTCTTATGATAATTTTTCAACCTCATAAGAAAATGAAGAATTTATGCTCAATGGGTATTATGTTCAGAAGAATAAAACAACCAAATTAACATTCTCCTAGCTAATTCCTTACAGTGGATCATAGTAAGAGCCTTTGATATGGCCACCAGCAATGTTAAGAGACTGATACTGCAGAAAACAATGAGATCAATGAAACTAATTTCAACATGCTGGATCTGGAACAATCGATGCAACTAGAACATTTTAATACAAATAATTCAAAGGATCAGTCATATCAAATAAAAAGAACACAGTATCATTGCTTTAGGATGCATGAAGTACTGTTCTTGAGTTTTCTAAATGACATATCAAGCGCATGGGTTGTAGTGTAGAAGAGGACATGGCTATTCTAAAGTCTAGTTGTATATACACAGTGAGTATGTGCACTTCATGAACCGTGCTAGACAAGACTGATCCTTGTCAGAATGTCAACAAGATAAAGATAAAATAGCATTCAATCATGACAATGAATTTGCCTGAAAGCTCATCATATGATTGTTGGGTTTATCTCTACACTTATTACTTTCCTCTCACGCAATAGACATAACATGAACAAGTACAGTACAGTACTATCTAACTGGATGTATTGTAAATTAGAAGGAAGTTTGATAATGGTGAACAGTACAGTTGCCCACTAGTTGCCCACTTAGAATACACCTAGTACTATAAGCTGCATTTCTTGCCAATTGGTTAACTGTGCTAGCGACAGCTTTTCTTTCAATTTAGAAAGGATGTGACATGAGGAACTGTTTGTACCAACACCCATATTATTTTTTCCATAGATTTTGACTTTGATGCCTTCCAAGGATAGTTACCTACAAATTACGATTGTCAAACTTCATGTGAGGAACGAGATTGATTTGCTAGGGTTGTAGGCCTTTTGTACCAGTTTGCCTCTATTGCATACTTAGTCCAGCCCTTAGGGTGGTATGGCCTTTCTAAGGGTGCATATTTCACCTACTGTAAATGTAGCTTCGAATGGTAGAGTAGGATAGCACCCAAATGAGTGAAAAATTATCTCAAGATTTAATCACAAAAATAAGCTCAAATGTCTTTCTCTCTCCTCCTTTATCTCTTCTTCTTTCTTTTTTTTCTTTCTTTGTCTTTTCTGTCTTTTTCTTCTTCTTCTTTTTTTTTTTATTTCTAGTAGATTATAAGGACTAAACTTTGTCTGCATATTGGTTATGTACTTTTGTATAGACTTAAAACATCCAGGGATATGTCACCTGTTGTTTTTTTTCTAATTTTTTATTTGCAATAATTGATCATAACTAATATCAAAAATAAAATAAAATTGATTATTAGTGCTTTATTTGGTCCTCTAGATTAATTATATTTGAGAGTTATCACAAACAAATGTGTGTGGGGAGGTTAAGTGAATTATTATGTGACATGCACATATTTATTGTATTTTGGATAAAGATGCATTTAATAATTATGTTTTGATAGTTGGGTAGTTGGATGAGTTAATGGATAATGATATATTTAGTAATTATGTTTTGTAAGTTGGATGAGTTAGTGGACAAAGACGTATTTAATAATTGTGTTTTAGTTGTTAGATGAGTTAGTGGGTTTATTATTGCAAGTAGATGAGTTATATTTGTATAAATATGTCCTTGCATATGATTGAGTAAAAAGTTGTATAAGAGTTTCTTTCAATTATATTATTAATGTTGAGAGAAAAATAAATGGGAAGATGTAGTGTAGGTGTACTTTAGACGCCCTTTCACCATGGAGAAGTGTGACCTTTATATACCAATGTTGGCGTTTTAATAAAGCTACATGTGATTAAGGAACTCTGTATGTTTATCTTGACCTTTATATACCTTTATATACCTTTATTGATGTGTTAATAAAGCTAGATGTGAATATGGTAATTATTATGTTTATCTATGTGTTGTGATATGTTTATATCTTTATTTATCATTGAAGTATGTGGATACAAATGTATGGTTATGATATGGTTACATATGAATGGTATTAAGAAGTATTTTTCCATAGTTTAATACCTTGCATAGATTGAGGTCCTTTGTGGCATTTACACTTGATAAAGATTGCTCGTTTGAGAGTTAACAATGCTATGTGTGGATAGTCTTCTAAGTGTTACCCTATGGTCTTAAGTGCATAACTCTAATTTTGGCTAATACACAACATGTTAAGCCATTTAAAATATATTTACATGCTATTTAGCATGTAATATTTATCATGATATTGAAAAATTATCTCAAGATTTTATCACAAAGACAAGGAAACTAAACCCCCTCCTCAACGTGTACATGTCTTTATTCTAGCTCAAATGTCTTTTTTTTGGTCTCAAGTGATAGGAGACTAAAGGATTAAACTTTAACTAGCATATTGGTTATATACTTTTGTATAGACTTAAAACAACTGGGGATAAGAATGTTGCCCATTGTTTTTTTGTTTTTTTATTTTATTTTTAATAATTGATCATTAGTGCTTTACTTGTTTCTCAAGATTAATTATATTTGAGAGTTATCATCATCAAATGTGTGTGGGGAGGTTAAGTGAATTATTATGTGATGTACACATATTCATTATATCTTGGATAAAGATGCATTTCATAATTATGTTTTGATAGTTGGATGAGTTAGTGGACACAGACGTATTTTATAATTGTGTTTTAGTTGTTAGATGAGTTAGTGGGTTTATTATTGTAAGTAGATGAGTTGTATATTATATAAACATGTTCTTGCATATGGTTGAGTAAAGAGTTGTATAAGAGTTTCTTTCAATTATATTATTAATGTTGAAAGAGAAATAAATGTGAAGTTGTAGTGAAGGTGTGTTATATATGCCCTTTCACCATGGAGAAGTGTGATCTTTATATACCAATGTTGACATTTTAATAAAGCTACATATCATTAAGGAACTTCTTATGCTTATCTTGACTTTTATATACCTTTGTTGATGTGTTAATACAACTATATGTGAATATGATACACTCATAATTATCAAATAAGTCACATTTTTAAATATTTAAATAAATACTTAAGTGAGACTTATAATAAAAATAATAACTTAAGCATTTATTTAGTTTCATCCTTCTGATTGATGGAAACACCTTCGGAGCACCAAATACTAAAATTGGAATTATGTCAAACTCCACTACTCCAAGAACCGTGGAGCTCCCTTAACCATCATAGTTAGCCTATGGGAACACAAGGAATAGGCTAATTGTCAACAAAGCAAGCTAGCTCAAGAAGGGGACATTGCAGTCCTCCCTTCCCAAAATTGCTTGTCTCCAAGTAATTGTAAATTTGGATGTTGTAAAATCTGCTCACTTTCTTAAGTAGCATCGTCAACTAGAAAATTCTTTTCTGTTTATCAATGTGTTGTGTTGTGTTTATATCTTTATTTATCATTGAAGTATGTGGATACAAATGTATGGTTATGATATGGTTACATATGAATTTCATTAAGAATTATTTATCTATATTTTAATACCTTGCATAGATTGAGGTCCTTTGTGGCATTTGCACCTTGATAAAGATTTTTCATTTGAGAGTTAACAATGCTATGTTTGGATGGTCTTCTAAGTGTTACCATATGGTATTAAGTGCATAACTCTAATTTTGGCTAATACACAACATGTTAAGCCATTTAAAATATATCTACATGTTATTTAGCATGTAATATTTATCATGTTTTATCATGTTATTCTTGAGATTTTATCATATGTTAGAAAAATTAATGTTTAAAATTCTTATGTGGATTGAGTTTTCTAGTCTATTGATTCTTGATCCACACACTAACATATTTATAATGAGTATACCTAAATTATATTTAATTTGATTGTATAAATAGTAATTTTTTATATGAACCCACAAGGATCCAAGATAAATAAGTAAATTAAAGTAATATTCTACCAAATTTGTAGAATACACATACAAAACTTTCAAGTAGGATACATATGCATATTCATGACAAGTAGAAGAATTTTATAATGTTATATTGTTTGAAAGACTTGATATATATAGTGTTTTATGCATGTGAAAACTTGTTGGTATAAACTTATTTGTTTGTACCTTATATGTATTACATGAAATTTTAAAAATGGGCCATCACCTAGGCCTTTAACAATATGTTGATAGATGTCAAAAGCATATGTTGAACTTTTCATGTTTTAATTTATATCTAATGCCAAGTGTTAAATTGTATGAATAGTAAAGCAAATGGTGTGGGTATGACCAAGAGTCAAAAGTATATGGCTCCAAATTAGATGTATCCAAGTGAAGGCATGTGCATCCATGTATAATGGTTAAAATATGCAAGCAAGTAGTGTTTCATAGAGATGTACATGGACTATGCATTGAATATGGTGTGAAATTGTCTAGCACAAACATATGTTGTGGTTATTTGACACATGTTATGGATAAAATCATGCAAGCTAAGGAATGCGTGATAATATAGTTGTGCATGTGCATATATGAATCATTTACCCCTACTTGAGAATTAATGGTCTCCATTACATTTGAGTTAAGTATAAGAAACTATACAATAAATTTTTTTAAGTTGTGTAACTGAGATCTGCCACTCCCGAGTCTCTAGAATTGGGAAGAGTTTGTAGGGGATTGATAGCCCTAGGTTACCTCAATGAAAAAGCTTAAGTGGTGAGGTGAAAAATGAAGGAAAAACTAAACTATGTTTTTGGGCTTTTGGATGGAGGACTTCAAAAATTAGGTGAACAAAACATAGAGGTCTCGGGAATATACTAACAAGCTCTCAACTAGAGGATGAGAGAACAAACCAAGGATGACAACGCAACGTGTTGGAATCTCTATGAAATGTTGGCGTCTCATATGAACAAAGATTAGAATCTGTAACTAGAAACACTCAGGACCTGCTAACAACCCGAATGCTAAAATCTAATAGTTTTAACAAAAACAAGCATAATACTAAAAATGAATTAAAAGTAAAGAAGTACAACAAGAAGAATACTTGAAATGAAAAATAAACTAACTATGAGCAAAATGATAGGTAGAAGGAAAATTTAAAGACAACTTGTACAGTAGGTACATCCTCCTGCAAGCTCCTCACGAACAAGACCATGAAAATGAGAAAATGTTGAGGCTTCCTTTTGGGGGTTGCCTTAGTCAAACCCCTACTTTGGTGTTTCCACCTCCATAGATAGCTAGATAGACCATAATATAAAAATATAGATAAAGAAAGCAATAAGAAGAGATGTAGAGAATGCAAAGACAACAATATGCTAACTATAAGATAGATAATGCAATGTGTTGAACACTCGAAATACTAAGGGAGGGGTGAATTAATATTCTCTGAAACCACTTAAACATTTAAATATCTATTGGAAACATCATATTCAATTTGCAGTAAGGAAAGAAACCACATGAAAGTAATCATCAAAGTACATAACACATGAACACCCAATTTTTACGTGGAAAACCCAAAAAAGGAAAAACCACGATGAGGATTAGCTCACAATATATTATAACTAGTCATAACATATTACAAAATGGCTCACTACCTTTTGGAATCACTATCCGGAGGAGTCATTGTCTAGAGAATATGAGAAATTGAAAAGAGGGGTGGTTCACTACCAAGATTTGAATTGCTAATAATGCATCTACAATATGTTGGAGATAACATTCCACTGGAGCTCAAAATATTGAATCAACACACTTCATACTATACCAATTCCACACTCTTCTTTGCTTTCTATTCACATCACATTCACACTATATTCACACACTTCACATTACATTGCATACATAATCGCATCTACATCAAAAATAATCTTACATTTATACCCATTACATCCGCAAACACTTACAACATCAATTTGGTTGGTCTAATTAGATGAAACATGCAATACAATAACTTGCCAACTCAAGACTCAAGTAAACATGCTTCACACCATAATTCAAAACTTGTAACACATCCAAATAGGTTAGAGGGGACCTATAATAACTCCCATAAGTTTGATCAACACTTCCTTTAACTTTGCATGACTCCAAACTCATTAGGTCGACGTTGTTGGTGAAGTAACAGTAAAATACACCAACTAATCATCCAAAAATTGACACTCATACCTCAAAAAAACTTTCCACTTGGATCATAGATGCTACTGACACTTGTAAACACTTCCACAAAATCGTATGATAAAATATTATTCCACAGTGGAATGCAAACCATTCAAAATATGTACTTTGTACTAGTAACATTGTCACTGGCAGATTTGATACACTGTCATCATTATCTTCGATACCAGAGGACATAAAGACATGAAAATTTGGATTTAGATTCCTCTAACATACACCAAAATTACCTTAGAATCACATACCAAAATTCTTCAAGATAGAGTAATGCGGACTTAAAAATTGATACTCTATACACTGAGAATTGAACTCAAGGATTTAGCCAAATATTCAACACATCTGTTTTGCATTGAATAAAAATATTGCACTAGTATAATGGATTACCATCACCATACAAACTCAGGCTTCACCAATCAATTGTACCTCAATGTAGACTTCAATGTTGACATCAATGACAACACTATATATGATCATGCTCATGTTGCCAACAACCATATCAATGGCAAGCAAACCAAAAATTCCCTCAAACTTCCAACAATATCCCCCTTTTTCATTGATGGAAACATCCATAAAAATATTCTCCCCTTTTGAAATCAAGGGAAAAGGGCACACTGTACAAGCATACATACGTAATCTCTCCATCAACCATCTTTCTCTCTCTTTGATACATACATGATTTTACATTATTAATCAATTTTCATTTTCTCCTTCTAACTGATATATACATATATGCATGAGAGTAATAAAATTCTTCAAAAATATCAAGCCAACTCCCCCTAACAATGCTATCCATCAAAATTGATAAAAAATTTGCACTACTATATATACTTATCCACTACCTTTCTCATATATACAATAAAATATGAAATTGCATAGACAAAAAATAAATATACACAATTAGCTGGAAGAAGTGTATGACACTTGCAAATTAGCAAGGTGTGCTTCTTAATCCTTTTTTCCATCTTCCCAATCTTTCTTGGCAAAACCAAGCATGCGGCTTTGTGTCTTAAATTCCATGAGAAGCTCCTCACCTTTGTTTGTAGTACTGGGTACCAGATTCAACCTTATTTCATTCTCCACATTAGTCAAAGCACCATATATGGATTTGAACTTGACATTCACCAAGTCTCTAAGCTGTCCAAACTACATTATAATCTTCTCTTTTTGGTCATGTAGTTGGAAGAACTGTTTATGCGGATTATTTATAGCTAATCTTATAGTCCCATCTAATCATTTTCTAGGTAATATGCACTGGATTCCTTATCAATCTGAGACTCAATGGAGTCCATCTCATCCTTAATGTTCTTAGTGGAACTATCCCACTTCAAGAAAAATTGAAACAAAACTTTTTCTTCCTCAACACAGTTATAAAACTCCTTAAGGTTGTTTTGCAGCTTACCATATGTAGTAGCACACTTTTCTGAGATATCTACCGACCTTTATTATTCACCTTCTTGTTCACTTCCTTCTCCATCTTCTCCTCTAAACCAATAGAGTATTCTTTGAAAGAATCTAGGAGCAATCTCAATTGTTGCACACCGGATAACAAATTGTCAACACAAGCACTGAGAAAGATTTCTTGTAGCGCATTCAC
Source organism: Sequoia sempervirens (assembly GCA_007258455.2). Taxonomy (NCBI): domain Eukaryota; kingdom Viridiplantae; phylum Streptophyta; class Pinopsida; order Cupressales; family Cupressaceae; genus Sequoia; species Sequoia sempervirens. The sequence goes on along the minus strand of VDFB02368026.1, from coordinate 15,435 downwards.
AACCTCATCTATTGCTTCAACACTCTTCTAGTGAGTTTGCAAGATGTCTTTTCTGGCAGAGGCATGGAATGCATCACCAAGATGCAGTTTATGCAAGGGAGATATCTTGTCCATATCAACTTGGCCTTACTACATTAGAATATGAAGCAAATGTGTTGAGACAACCGGTTGAAATTGGAGTTGCATGCCAAATAGACTCTTCAAGGAGTCTCTAGAGGCTTCAGAGGACTCACCTACCATCTTCACACTCTCTTCATCCTTCTTCTCCTTAGCTTTTTCCTTGCAACCTTTAAATTTTTTGACACTTTGTTCTTTGTCAGTATTAATGGACTTATGCACATTATTATTTTCTTCTTCAACTAATTTTGCATTATCTTCTAGAGGAGGTAGATCTTTAGTATTTTGTGCCTCAGTGTTCCTTAGGTTGTCTTGTACAACTTCTTCTTCATGCTTGGTTATTTTCCCTATGTCCGTAGGAGGTGTGTTATATTCTGTTTGTGCATCCTCCTTCTACATTTAACCATCTTTGTCTTTTCCAACAATATTCTCTTCCACCAAAGGGGTATTATCAATATTCACATCTTTTTGTACATTTTCTTATTCAAATACATGCTCATGTTGAGAATCTTCCAGTACATTCACTTTAGGGACAAATACATCATCATGCAATTGTTCTTCATTGTCTAGATACATCCCTAATTTGTTTTCCAGATTGGCAACCTTTTCCACTATCTCATTCCTTTTCCTCTCGATATCATCCTTATCCCTGCTCATCGAGGTAGTGACCCTCTAATTAGTTCATTTTTGTACAATTGAGCTAATTTATCTCTATCCTCATTTGAGAGAGGAGCACTGATCTTATCCAAAGTGAATTCCCTTAGCTTCACATCCTCATCAAATGCTTCCTTCCTTCTTGCATATAGAACACCTTTCAAGTCTTCAGGTAGTTAATCTTTTGTATCTTTCATGCTAACACCAAAATAAACAATGTACCTTACAATAGATTTCTCAATATTTGAATTTTCCATATAATCTATAGTAGGGTACAATGCAACAATCTCCTCAAGATTTCCATATTTTTCTATGCTTCTCACCAAAGCTTCAAGATTCATTAGATTGTGTTTTTAGACTAGAGGGGTATTTTCTTTCTTCTTCTTCACCTTTGGAGACTTCTCTCCTTTATCGTAATTTTATTTCTTCTCCCTTACATAAATTATGTATCCTTCTCCCTCTTTCTCCACCTCGGCTTCACTGTCTGTATCTACAATATCAATCTTAGCCTTCTTTGCACTTGTCTTTGCTTGAGAGATACCTATTTTTCTCTTTCTGATAAGTGGTTTTTCTTCTTCCCCTTCTTCCTCTTCATCTGAACTTACAAAATTTTCTCTTGAAACCTTCTCTTTCACTCTTCTCTTTTGTGGAGCACTTTTTTGTTTCACCAGAGCACTCTTCTCTTTCACAAGCATACTCTGCTATATTTTCGGAGCACTAGTTGACTCTTTCCTTTTAGAACCAATAGTAGGTTTAGTATTGGAGGACTTAGCAGCAATTGGAGAGGGGGTAGAGGTACTAGAAAACCTTCTTGTGCTTGGGGTACCAACTAGAGTGCTAGATATGTCTTGGATTCTTCCATAATGCCCTTTGGTAAACCCATCATCTCTACAACTTATGCCTTCATCTTCTCATCATTTCTCTTGATTTCCTTTTTCTCATGCTCCATATGCAATTCACTAGAATTTTCTTCATAAGTGCCATATATTCTAGCTTCCTTCAAGGGTCTCTAGGCATGTTAAGCATGCGATCTACTAGATCAACAATTACCTCTTCTGCAACCTCATATCCCATTTTTGGTATCCATACTATTCTAGGCTCAACAACTTCCATCATACATCAGTTTTTGCTTACCATGAAGATAATTTCATTCTTATACTTCTCAACCACACTCTTAGGTACTCTTTCTCTTTCTTACATTTAGGATTGGAGTGATTTGAAGAATCCCCATATGGATTCATCTCTAGATGTTGAATCCATATCTCAACATGTGATCTCTGATCTGTCTAGCCACAGGAACATTATCTAACCATACCACATTTCTTACACTAGGAATTTCTCTAAAAAAAATAATAATAAGCATATAATCAAGGTACCATACTTGAATGGGTATCGGGATTCATTAGTCTTCTGCAAGTTTTCTAACAATTGTAGCCTCAAAAATTCACATAGGTCATAATCCATTCCTTTCTTCACCATCTCATATGTTGTATTGATTATAGTAGAAAAAAATGAATTCTCTCTGTTTGTGAAGAAAATTTTGTACCCAATCATCATTGATGCATATTTTACTATAAGGTCTTCAATATCTTTGTTAGTTAGGTCTCTCTTGTCAAATTTGGCACTTGTTAGCTTCATCACGACTTCATTTTTCATTGACTTGAGAGTCGAAATTGGTCTAGTTGAACATAATCCTATTACAACTCTAATTGCATCCATAAATTAATCATATGCGGTATATCCAACCAAATAAACTTGTCATGAATCCCACTCAATGTATATTTGATCCACTCATAAATATAGTAAAATATGGGAAAATTATTCTAGATGTCGAGCTTCTTCTTTGTCAAACTCTCAAACTCAGGTTTCAATTCAAATGAACATCTCAGCTAAGCTCATTAACCCACACATCTCCTAGCTTAACATGATTATATTCCTCCAATTTTGCATGAATATATATCCTAACATCTTCTGTATGCAACACATCATATGGAATACTTGAAAATGCACCATCCAGATCCATCATCATTGACAAGTATTAGGTGCCTCTTAAATTTAGGTTGAGGATGATCTACAAACTTGAAAACTTGTGGGGTATACATCTTGAAATACTCTTAAATCACTTCCAAAACTTAGGGAAAAGTAGAAATCTATAAATACCTTTTAAATCTCTATTGGTTAGGGTTTCACACATGAATTATAAATCACTTCACTTCGCTCCTTCTTTGCTCTTCTCTCCTTCAAATGCATGAATGAAAATGACTTAAACATAAGTGAGATCACTTATAAACTGACGTAGGAGCATCCAGGGCATAGAAGCGATCTTGCATCAATCTATGTTATTCCACTCAATAAGGGTTGAGTTGGTCTTGCAGAGAAATTAGCGTGAGGGAGGAACTAATTACATCATTAGGTGTTGGTCAACATACTCATTGGCAAGACAGAGAGAATTCGTTGGGACCTTGTTTCAAGTCCCATCAACATACCGATGGCGGGTTGATCATGTTCTATTGGCAATACTTTGTTCTATCGGTGATACATTCCTTTAGGTCCCAATGACATATCGATGGTGTTGGAAGTGGTAGTAAATGGAGTTCTTCGGTGTGAGGTTCTCTCATTGCCAGGATGACATTCCTTGTCCCTCCGATAGAGTGATGGAGTTATATCGGCAGGAGTCCAACATTTCGATAGGATGACATTCTTTGTTCTTCTGACAGGGTGACAAGACATGCATCAAGGTGACTTCAGGTTATTGGTGGGAGATGTTGGAGAGTCTCTTTAATGGCTTGACAAAGAGGTGACATCTGCATGCTTCGGGGAGAGACCTTCATTTCAGTGAGACTCAATGATGAGTCCCTTCGATACAATGATAGAGGGTTGACTGAACAATGAGTTGGTGGAATGAATGAACCTAGTGGCGACACTTGAAACGATAGAATTCATTGATTCACATCATTGTTGTTAATCGACTAGGTTAAATGAATTTACGAGCATGCAAAAAATGATTGGAAAATGACTTACTAGCGAGAATGAATAAGGATGCAGTCACTAAGAATGATGTAACCGCCCACTAAACCTTGATGATCATTGGATAAAAATGGTACTATGACAAGGATAAACTTTATGAGACTAGGCCGACATGTAGGAAGGGAAGGATATATAGTGACAATGAGATAGCTAGAGACATGTGCGTGTGGAGGTGGCAGAGTAGCCTAAAGGTGAGGGTGGAGTAGAGAAGAAAGCAGATCTATTGCTGGTGAATGTAGAGTTGAGAGTGAAAGCTTAGATATGCAATTTGGTAGATGATTGTGAGATAGCCCATATGATGGAATTGTAATACTATAATATTTCTTTCATTAATACAAGAAAGTGTTTGCTTGATTTTTTTGGGTCATCATGCGTTGTTGTGTGAGTATGAGCTTGTAAGGGGAAGACCTGAGTGTGCTCCTTCATTAGTGGTATCAGAGCCAGGCTATCCTGAGTTTGTAATAGAGCACCAAACGTGAGTCAGTTGTAGCAGGACCTGTGAGTGTGGGTTGAAGCCTAAAGATCTTGAGAGTGCAGAGTATGCATCAGGATCTATGCTTGATGATCAAGAGAAAGAGTTGTGGAAAGAATGTTTGTTGCAGGCATGAAAGAGGGTCTGTAACTGCTATCCTCCAGCAAAGATAAAGCTGGGTAGAAGGTGTAGAGTTCCTCCACTACGAGAAGGTGGGTAGAGGAAGCATCTTCCAAAGTATTTGTTGGGTAGAGGATGGTTGTGCGAGTGAGATATTTCTTGCAACTTTGAACAGATCACCGAATGTGAGGCAGTTCACATATGTAAAACCTAAGGGTTTGAAGCTTTATTAGAGCATTGAGAGTGTGTGGGTAACATCTGAAGGTGTTGAATATTTGTAAACAAATTTCCAAATGTGAGGTAGTTTACATTTGTGAAACCTGAGGGTTGAGAATTTGTGTTGTTACAGCTTGAGAGGTTTGGAAAATGGAAAGGAGAAAGGGAATTGCCATCAGATGGATTCTAAGGATTCCCAGACTAGAGGAAATCAAAAGGAGATTTCAAGAAAGAGAAATAAGAGATATGCAATAGGAACTAAATGATTTGAAGGACAAGATAAGAGGGTGGAAATAAAAGAAGACAAGAGCTGAAGATAAATTTTACCTCTCTAATGATGTTTTGACTATAGGAACGCAAGAGGATGCAGAGAGTGTCATGCATGCGAAACTGATGAAGATTATGAGAATGAACATGTTGAGGAACTTGAACCAGAAATTGAAGAATGTCTATTGGTAGACATGAAGGTTGAATATGCAGAGGTTGTAGCAACAACAAAAGGGTTGACTGCGAAGGAGAAAATTGAAGAAGAGGACACCGAAGTTAAAGGGGATGAAAAACTTACAATTTGTAAGTTAATTGGTATTCTAATTTGATATGAATGATGTGAATGGAATGGGTGAATATGAGGAAGTTGGAAGTTTCATTGTAGTAGCAAGGAAGAGAATAATATCATATTTTAATGAGGTTAGCACCAAATCTGATTTTGTTTGAATGATGTGACGAATGATGACAATGGAAGAATTACAACAGTTGAGGATGTTGCAATTAAAACAAAGTATGTAGTGATGTATGAGGATCTAGTGTTCGATGAAGAACTTGATGAAGACCAAGAGCTTCTTGAGGAAGAGATCACAGAGATAGAGAGGTTTTTCAATGCAACAACAAAGACAATGGCATTTGGTAGTGGAAAAAAAGATGTTTTGACAGAAGAAGTCACTAAGGATAGAAAGGATGAAGACCTGGAGGTGGTAGCACCCACAAAAGAATGGAAAGAGATGGAGGTCCATGAAGAAGAATAAATCCAAGTGGTAATGGTTGAAGAAAAGAGTACTAATGAAGGAAGAATTGTAGTAGTGGAAGTTGCAATAGAAGGTGATAAGGTTCACCCAGAATTTGGTGAATGTTCCAATGAGGATCAATAGGTAACAATGGGAAAGATCGTTGCAACAATAGAGCAACTTGAGGGAATTGCAATCAAAGAATAGGGTGTGAAGTGTGTAATCATAGTATGACCTTCTAGGGGCATACAAACAATGACATATCATGATGAAGACAAGGTTGAAGTTGCAGTAGAGGAGAAGACTTGGGTAGGTCTTGATCTTGATGGATGTTGTTACAAAGAATGTGAGAATGATGAATATGCAAAAGTGTGGCTTGCACCCAAGATAGGTACAGTGAATATCTCAATGGAGAAGAAAGAGGTAACATCTAATTTCTATAATAGTTTTGAGTATGCTAATAGTAAGGTAGAAGGAGATATTGCAGTAGTGAGTGTTTTTCCATTTGAAGGTATTACTGCTGAAAATAAGGAAGGAACTGAAGGGAAGAATGTTGGGTTGTATGGTGATCTTGCTTGGACATCAGTTGATGACTTCTTATGTGATAAAGGAATTGGAGTGACTACTAGTTTGTTGCAAGAAGAAGAGGATGGAACTTTTGATTATATGACTAACATTGATGTGAATGTAGATGAGGAAGTGATTGTAACTGGAAAATGTCTTTTAGAAGGCATACAAAGAGATGAGTACAAAATGATTGGTATGCAAAGAAGGATTTGTAGGGTGTTGTAGAGTTAAGTGCATATGCAAATTGGTGGAGGTGGACGGAATGTGGTGGGCTGAATCCCACAAGATTAGAGGTTAATGAGAGATGCATTTGGAGGAGGTGGTTGGGTTTTGGTGGAGTTGATTCCATATCTAGGAGGTTGAGTGTAGAGAAAAGTAATGAATACCAAGTGGTTGCAGCAATAACAGAGAATAAGGTAATGTATAAGTCATATTATTCTTTTGAAGAAGAAGAGATTGATGATTATGGATTTTCAGAATTTTATAATGAATAGTAGTGGGAGATGAATTATGTGAAAAGAGGGAGAAAGAGAGGAAGAAAGAAAAATGGAAGAGACATCAAGTTACAGGGACAATTGAGAAATAAAGTGCAGGTGAACAAGGTGGAAAGATGGATTTTGAATGAGCATCGGATCCACAAATGTTTATGAAACATTTATTTCCTACCCCGAGTGTCTGATGTAGAGCATCCAAGGAATATAAGTGATCTTGCATCGATCTATGTTATTCCACTCAATAAGGGCCGAGTTTGGGCTTGCAGAGCAATTAGTGTGAGGGAGGAACTAATTTTGTCATTCGGTGTTGGTCAACATACTCATCAGAAAGACAAAGAGAATTCGTTGGGACCTTGTTTCAAGTCCCATCAACATACCGATGGCGGGTTGATCATGTTCTATTAGTGAGACTTTGTTCTATCAACGAGACATTCCTTCAAGTCCCAATGACATACCGATGATGTTGGCAGTGGTAGTAAATGGATTTCTTTGGTGTGAGGTTCTCTCATCGACGGGATGACATTCCTTGTCCCTCCAATGGAGTGATGGACTTATATTGGCGAGAGTCCAATAGTTTGGAGGGATGACATTCTTTGCCTTTCTGACAGGGCGACAAGACATGCATCGAGGTGACTCTAGGTTATCGATGGGAGATGTTGGCGAGTGTCTCTAATGGCCCGACAAAGAGGATACATCTACATGCATCAGGGAGAGACCTTCATTTCAGCGAGACTCAACAATGAGTCCCTCTGATACAATGATATGGAGGTAGTGACAGAGGGTTGACTGAACAATGAGTTGGCAGAATGAATGAACCCAATGGTGACACTTGGCATGATAGAATTTGTCAATTTGCATCATTTTTGCTAATCAACTAGCTCAAACGAATTTACGGGAATGCAACAAATGATTGGAAAATGACTTACTGGCAAGAACAAATAAGGATGCAGTCACTAAGAATGATGTAACCATCCACTAGACCTTGATGATCATTGGATGAAAACAATACTATGACAAGGATAAAATTTATGAGACTAGGCCGACATGTAGGAAGGGAAGGCTATATAGTGACAGTGAAATAGCTAGAGACAGGTGTGTGTGGAGGTGGCATAGTAGCCTAAAGGTGAGGGTGGAGCAGAAAAGAAAGTAGATCTCTTGATAGTGAATGTAGAGTTGAGAGTGAAATCTCATATCTGCAATTTGGCAGATGGCTATAGTGAGATAGCCCATATGATGGCATTGCAATTCTATAATATCGCTTTCATTAATAACATAAAGTGTTTGCTTCATTTTGTCGTGTCACCCTACGTTGTTGCGTGAGTATGAGCTTGTAAGGGGAAGACCTAAGTGTGCTCCATCATACACCCTTTTTGAATGACCTAAAACACATTAATTGCATTGATTTGAAGTTAGGTCAAAATTTGACAAACCATAACTGTGATAGCACAACCACCTTCAATCATTTTGGAAAATTTCGCAACATAAGATTTCCCATCATAATTTTCACCAATAAGTCAAGCATATCAACCTATACCTTATTCCATTGTGTTGAAGGCATCGACACCATATCTTTGGTAGGGGCTTAATGATTGTCTGTTGAAAATCCCCTTGAGCTAAAGCTCTTCATTTAGTTTCCAAAGGAAACATCTGTACTAGAAGCTGGAACATACTCAGTCTTAACCTCATTCTCCTCTTTCTTTTTCCATATCTTTCTCATCTCTTTCTTCATCTCTATTGGATTAGCCTTTTTCACTGGATCATTCTTTACTAGATCAACCTTCACATTCTTGCTTCTACAAAATTTGGCTATATGTCTAGGTTTATTGCATTTGTGACATATGACAACATTTTGAATGAGCTTACTTCCACCAACTCTACATCTACATACATTAGCCTTATGCCCAAATCCATTTCATGCATAATAATAGACATTGAAAGATTGAAACCTCATGCCATTATTGTAGTCATTCATCATCTAATTTTCACATTCACTAGCCTTATAACCAAATCTATTGCATGCAAATCATTGACTAGGAAAATATTGAACATTCCGATTCATTTTTATTTTAAATTCTTTATCTCTATGTCCAAATTTATTGCAATAATAGCAATAACCATTAAAATATGAGTACCTTGTGCATTTCGTTCTCTGGAAAGTGGTCTTTTGATGTCTTTCCTCTAATTCCGGAGCTACTTGTCTTCTTGTCTGCAATCTTCTTTTGTTCATTTTTCTTCTTTTTAGTACTCAGTATTTGATTTTATTTCAAACTTTCTCTTTTTTCAAACCCTAATCCTCCTTTGTCTTTATAATTCTTTTGATTTGCAATCATTTCATCAAGTGTTGTAGAGATCTTATTGAATTTGTCATCTTGATTCTTTTCTTTCTTCAAATATGATCTCAAATTCACAACCTCTTCTTTAAGTCTTGAACATTCTATAGATTTCCTTTTCAATTTGTCATTCGTGCATTCTTCAACTCTTTTTCCTTCTTCAACTTGTACATTCAAATTGATAATTGTTTCATTTGATTTCTTCAACTGCTCATTAACTTCCTTATTTCTTTATCTAAACTTCTTGATTTCTTCCTCAATTTTCTAATGCATTCATCTGCTTCCTTGATATTTTCTTTTAGATCTTTGTTCTCACTTTTATTTCTTTCCAAATATTTAAGGGCTAATCTGATTTCTCCATTCATATCAGCCATGTAATCTTCTTCAACGAATTCTACCATAGGAATTTATTCTAGAAGAGTAGGATATCTCCTAGTAGCCATGTGTTCAACCTCCAAGATCTTCCTCAAGTGGTTAAGCTTCTTCCAAGGAACCAAGCTTTGAAACCACTTAAACATTTGAACATCTATTTGAAACATCATATTCAATTTGCAACAAGGAAAGAAACCATGAAATTAATCATCAAAGCATATAACACATGAACATCAAATTTTTACGTGGAAAACCCAAAAGGGGAAAAACCACATTGAGGATTAGCTCACAATATATTATAAGTGGTCATAACATATTACATAATGACTCACTGCCTTTTGGACTAACTATTTGGAGGAATCACTAACTAGATAATAAGAGAAATAGAAAAGAGGGGTGGCTCACTGCCAAGATTTGAACTGCTAATAATGCATCTAAAATATGCAAGAGATACAATTCCATTGGAGCTGAAAATACTAAATCAACAAACTTCATACTACACCACTTCCACAGTCTACTTTATTTTATATTCACATCATATTCACACTATATTGACACACTTCACATTACATCACATACATACTTACATCTACACGAAAAATGATCGTGCATTTATTCCATTACATCTGCAAACACTTACAAAATAAATTAGGTTAGCATAATTAGATGAAACATGCAATACAATAACTTGTCGGCTCATGATTCAAGCAAACACGCTTCACAGCATAATTAAAAACTTGTAACAAATCCAAATAGGTTTAAGGGGACCTATAATAACTCCCATAAGTCTAATCAACACTTCCTTTAACTCTACATGACCCCAAACTCATTAGGTCGGCACCGCGGGTGAAGTAACACTAAAATACACCAACTAATCATCCACAAACTGATATTCAGGCCTCAAAATAACTTTCCAACTGGATCATAGATGCTAATTCCACTTTTAAATACTTCCACAAAACTCTATGACCAAATATTATTTTGCAGTGGAATGCAGACCATTCAAAACATATACTTTGTACTGGTAACATTGTCACTGGTAGACTTGATATATTGTCATCATTATCTTCGATACCAAAGGACATAAAGACATGAAAATTTGGATTTATATTCTCCTGACATACACCAAAATTACCTTATAATCATAGACCAAAATTCTTCAAGTCGGAGAAATGTGGACTTAAAAATTGATACTTTGTACATTGAGAACTGAACTCGGGGATTTAGCCAAATATTCAAAACATATGTTCTACACTTGGATCACAACACTTGCACTAGTATAATGGATTACCATCACCATACAAACTCATGCTTCACCAATCAACTATACCTCAATTTAGACTTCAATGTGACGTCAATGACAACGTTGTATATGATCATGCTCATGTTACCAACAACCATATCAATGACAAGAAAACCAATAATTTCCTCAAACTTACAACACAATGAAATGAAAAAGTTTCCCTCCCTAATACAAGCTTGGAGAAGCCGAGAGGAAGAGAGAGAGCTTCATAGATGTAAGACGGTCATGCAAGAGTGTAGTGTAGAGATTGAGACCTGCAAGAATAATGGTGTAGAGAGCAAGAATAGAGAGAATGAAGTGCTAAGAAGTGAGAATGAGAAAGAATGATAAGAATTGAGAAGAATGAGGAATAGAATGAAGAAAATGGTCAAATTGCATACCAAAGAGTCATTTCTGGGTGCACTTGTGACTGCAAAGTTGTTACACTTCGTGGGTAGGTGATAGTGTAATGCCCCAATGACCTAGGAATCAGGAATTTTGTTAGGACATTCATGCGACATGTAGACGTCTATGTAGCGTGGAAGCATCCTAGAAAAAATTACAGCACTAACACAAAACGACAAGGCATGGATGGGAAGGAAGGCTCAAGATGGTGGGATTTTGCATTATCAACTTATAAGGCTAAAGTAAGGGTGGTGTTATAGGAAATTACATGAGGGTGTAGTTTTACGCCATAACAAGTTGTATGATTTGGCTTGATCAACATACTACTTGACCTTGACTATGCAAAATAGTTGATGATTCTTGAGTGAGCATTAAAGTTGTATTCATGTTAATGATGGTGTATACGCCTAAAAATGACTAATGCATTTTCATCTTATCATTTCATCATTATATTTATCATTTCTTCTATCTATAATTAATTAAATAATTTTTAATTATTTAATTAAGCTAATATTCCTCTCTCTTCATCTATAATAATTAAATAAGTTTTAATTATTTAATTATATTAATATTTTATCATATCTATATTAATTAAATAGTTTTTAGTTATTTAATTAATGAACACTCCTCTTTTAAATAAATTAAAATAATTTATTTAAACTCAATATTTTCTTCTAAAATAAATAAAATAATATTTATATATTTCTCCAACCTATCATTTTGAATTAAATTTATTTATTTATTTAATTCTTGTGACTTTCCCTCCATCGAAATTCAAATTATGGGTCTTACTAGGCTACCTTGAATTTTCTTATCCATTGATCTTGTAAATTAATCTCCACCATTGATCAAATTTCAACTGAAGAATATAAATAAGAAGATATTTCTTTCATTTCATTCAAACCCCCTAACACTCTTATGATCAAATATTAGCACTTTTACTATCAAGAGTACTTTCATGATCAAGCATTATCAAGCATTTATCATTGCCAAGCATAAGTATCATTTTATCTTTGAGCATTTATCATTAATTGCATCATATCATTATTTTTCTTTTAGAGTTTGCTAATTTTAAAAGAAACCGACAATGGAGAAAATCAAGATATTAGATATGATGACTTTGCTTGTTATCTAAATTCTAAATTTTGAGCCAAAATATTGAACTTCATTGAGTGATTATTGAAGTGTGAGTTTTTCATTATTATTTGTGATTCACATTTTCATCATCCACAAATGACATTCTTCACCATTAGATTCACATGAGTATAATCAATATCTATTAAATGTTGAGATTGTGTAGGCTCTAGAAAAGGAGGGAAGTATGGTTTAATTTGAAGACAAAATGTGGACCTACGTACTTTGTTATGTCAAGAATGAAAATACTCTCACCAATTGTGCCTAGTATGGTGTAGGGACCATAGTGAAGAGGTTTAATCTTATGGTGTGGACTATGAATTTATTCCTTTTATATATGGATCCAACTTTATCACCAACTTAAAAGGTGTGTGGTGCATGATGGGAGTCATGTTTATCTTTATATTTATATTTTTGGTACACTAAAGAATGTGTTAGACTTATTGATGAAGGTCTTGTATTTTTTGGATGAATCATTGTGTTTTTTCCACTTCCTGTTCATGTGTGCATGATATGGAATTCATTGGTGTATAGTAGAATATGTCGAGGGGTATTGGTTAGGGTCCAAGATATTTTTAGAAAAGACTATACCTCATAGAGCTTTGTAATGCTTTGTTGTAAGCATGTTGGATGAAATAGGCTGCCATACCATATGTGTTATTGTGAATTTATAAAAGGTGAACTAACGTGTAATTTACCACTTCTATTTGTCTATTAGTTTGTGGGTGAAAATCTATGGGTTGATCCAATTATTTATATGATATGGTTTAGAGGATTTGACCAAAAGTGCTAAAAATATTGATTTGCGATAAGAGATCATGAAGGATAGAAGCCCACAATGGAGACAAACATGGTTGAATAAAATTTGCATAATGTTCATTGCTATGATGGTATTTTTGTAAGTGACCATGATGGAATTTTAGAAAAATATCAACCCCAATAAATATAGTCATTCTAGCATTTAGTGGTTGTTAGACCATTGATAATGTCCATGTTAATCGATTCCCAAGAGTATTAAGATATCACTAGAAATTTGTAAAGCTCCAAATTTTTAGTTGTGGGCTTCATGATGCCACAAGGTATGTATATGATGCAGGAGCATCCAGTGGTGTAGGGAAATCTTGCATCACCCAAAAAAAATGTTTTCTTTATTTTCTTCAGTTGTTTTGAGTCCCATGATGGCACTTAAGGGGTGTAAGATAGTCAGGTGTCAAAAATAGAAAAAAACAAGCACTTACTATTTTTAGTAAGTCGTTCTAAATGGGCTCGCATGGACCTAAAAATTTACCCCAAGGAGTGTAACTGAAAAAAATTTCTGATTGCAAAAGAATCACCTCAATACCCTACATGGTTTGGGAGAAATTAAAGTTTTCATCCCGAGAAATTTCTCCAATGCAGCTTCAAATTCAGATATAAAACTTTAGAGGCCCTGAAACAACTCAAAAAGTGGCCGAACCAACCTACGATGGGTTCACGCATTGTAGAGCTTATCGATAGATTTCTAAAAATATGAAATAATAGAAAATCAGACACCCAGATCAAAAGTTATGGCCTCATTAAATTGGTCCTTTAAAATATGAATTTCATTAAAAATTTCTTCCTAGGCTAGAAATCAAATGGCAGGGATTTTGGTGCCAAAACAAAAGGGGAAATTTGAACTTTCTAGAACATTATTGGGTGGTTATTGGGGAAATTAAAAAGGGTTAAGTGGGGGTTGTAGAAGGTGGTCCCGATAGTGCAGATTGTGGCTCCGAATAGTATATTTTCTTTTCAGAGTTGATTTTGTTGTAATGAATCAAGCCCATGAGGCTATAGCATGTAAGCTTTGAATCTGTAATTTCTTTTTCTGAAATTAATTGAAAGTGAGTCATTTTTTGTCTTGCATATTTTGTGTTGGTATCTGTTGTTGTGATTTATATGGATTTTAGGTAGTGTGGCCCTCATCAAGTGGTATCAGAGCAGGAGTTCCTGAGCTTGTAACAGAGCACTGAACATGAGGCAGTTGTAGCAAGACCTGTGAGTGTGGGTTGAGTTCAAGATGCCTCCAAGACTTGCCCAGTATGGCAGAGGTAGGGGCCGAGGTGGTGGAGGAAGAGATCCACCTAGAGATGAAATCAGAGCCCTTAGAAGGCAATTAGAAACCTTGCAACAAGAGGTTTGAAGAAGAGAGATGTGCAATGGACAAAGATGGCAGTGAAGATGAAATAGAAAAGAAATGGAAGAGAAAAGAGTAGGATCAATGGATCCTAGAGAAATAAGATTGTTGTGAGCGATGTAAAGCATTGGAAAGAGACCTAAAATGGAGGTTTCAACTTTTAGTGGAAATCTTAATCCTGACGAATTGATTGATTGGATCAATGACATCGAGGAATTTTTAGAGTTTGAGGGAGATTAGAAAGAGATCCTCCGAAAGAGTGAAAGGGGTTTACCACCAGAAAGAAAAGGTGAGAAAGGGTCAAAATGCATACATTGGTATATGGTGGAAAAGAGTCCGTTAGAAAGAGAGGAAGATAAGGGAAAGATAAAATTTCTAGATGGGACATAATGGTGTCAAAATTAAAGAAACAATTTATTCCAGTCGATTACGAATTGGAGTTGCTCAAGAAGATGCAGAGCTTGAGACAAGGGACAAGAGACGGTGAGAAAGAATACACAAAATTTCACGGTGCTTGATTTGAACAAGACATTACGAGGAAAATAAAGAAAGTTGCTCATTATATTAATGAGTTGAAGCCAATAATACATGAAGAATTGGCACTAGTAAGAATAACCACCATTGAGGATGCTTATCAGTTTTCTCTAAAGGTTGAAGAATGATTGAACAAGATGCTTGAGAACAAACAATGAGGTGGAGGCCATGGAGGAAAGATCGATGGATGGTCATATGGAGGTCAAAATGAAGATCAAAAGAAGGGTGAAGGCTCCAATAGCAACTAGAACCAGAAAGGAGATAACACCTACAATCCTCATGATCAGAATAATGGGGCCGAGAGGGAAAGGGAAAGATCTGGGCGGGAGACCCGAGGAAGAGAGAGGCTTCATGGAACCTATTTCCAGTGTGGAGAATAAGGACATAGAGCCTATGAGTGTCCTCAACATCAAGGAAGGACAAATAGAAGACCTGAGGGTAATGCACAAGTTGCACATGTTGTTCAAAAGATGCTAAGTCTTCACATTTTGAGGATGTAGAAAGAGGAGATTCTTGTTGCTAGAAGAGCCTTGTTGAATGAGGAGAGGATCCAAC
>VDFB02368024.1:0-26537 GCA_007258455.2 Sequoia sempervirens | reverse complement strand
TATATATACACACATATATATGTATACATACATACACATATATACATATATGTATATATATGTATATATACATATACACATATATATGTGTATATATGTATATATACATATATATGTGTGTGTATGTATATATATCTATGTGTGTATATACATACATATACACACATATATATAAATAAATAATATGTTCACTAATACATCAACCTTCATATATTTCACATTCATCGATATCATATATTATTCTAACTTACATATCTTTGTTGTATCTCATAGTCTTATTTATATCTAAGTATGATTATACAAAGCATTGTGTCTCTTGTAGTTGATATGTATTTGGATGATCTAGTACTCGACAAATTATGTTACATTCTCTTTGTGATAGATTTATCTTTTTGTACAGTTGACTTTATCATGCTAACAAAGCTCATAGGGGTGAAGCATTGAGACTTCTTGAGAGGTAACTCATCTTAGTACTACTTTGACTCAAACATACTTAACCATAAAGCTTCCCCTAAAATCAAGTGGACTTAACTTGCTATCCCATTGTAAAATCTTCAACAAGTGTTTTGTCTTATGAACCATTCATTACATAACTCCTTAGCTCATTCATTATCAAGTATGTGGTATTTTTCATAGCATGCCAAATTATATGATGTTTCATTAGGATTCAACTATGTAGTTATTGAGTTAAATTCATTGACCCATATTTGTTGAGTAGTGGTTCATAAGAATCTCTCTCATGAGCATGAACACTCCACTTGGCATTGATTGCATCTAGGTGATACTCATAAGAGTGAAGAATTAATACTTTTTGGGATGATTCCTATCTTGGTATTGCTCTGATTAATCTTGCTTAGCCATTTAATTTCCCCCAAGTTCAAGCCCACTTAGCTTGCTACCTCATTTTTAAAACCTTTAGCAACTCTTGTGCCTTATGAACCATTCATTATAGATCTCCTTAGCAATGATGCTTCACCCTTATGATCATCACTAAGATGTAACAAGTGCTCAATGAATCCTTCATGTTCATGAGAGATGCATTCTTGTGAATGACTACTCATGAAATATAGGTCCATGAGTTTGACTAAAAAACTATGTAGTTGAATCTTGATAAAACATCACATAACTTGACATATTACAAAGAATATTACCTACTTAATAATGGAGCTAAAGGAGCTCTATAATGAATGATTCACAAGACATAACACTTGTTGAAGGTTTTGTAAATAGAATACTAAGTTAAGTGGACTTGGTTTTAGGGGAAACTCTATAATTTGATGCATTTACTCCTTGAAGTAATATTGGGATGGCTGACCTCGTGGAAAATCTCAATGCTTAACCCCTATAAGCATCATCTTGATGCAATAAGTGATAAGTGGACATTCATGCTCTAGAAGAAATAGATTTTAATGAATCATTACTCACGAAATATAGGTCAATGAATCATGTTCTCTGCTTATTGCCAAATAAAAGAATCTTCCCACAGAATATCACGATCAGTGTAGTAGGAAGTACGATACGACAGTTGTCCTATATCATGTCGCGTGTTCCACCGATTTATCGATAAATCCATTCGTGTTTTGAGGAAGCAACTGGAGACTTTTTTGGCATTTTAAAGGCGCATCGATACAAGAAATCAACAAGTCTGCGAGACAGCAAGGAGGAGAAGGATCTTGCAATGGAGACGATAACGGCGATAGTATTTTTGGGTAGTTTCATTGGTCAATTGAGCATCGTTGTAATACGTATGCGAGCCATTATAATCTTCACTCAGCGTTTGTTTGCCTGCATTAATCTCAACTTTCCCTAATTTGAAAACCTCGGTCATATTGCTATTTAGCACCCAGATCCTGTTTCGAATAAGTGTTTCAGAGCACGTTGTGCTGAGGATTATGTTTATGCGACAGTTTTCAACTATTTTATGACCCAATTGTAGATAAAATTATCCTCTGCATGAAACGTTTTTTTGGTAATGTATAATATGGAATTAAAAAACTATTTGGGGTTTTAAAAATTTTCATGGTTTATATTCTATATAGATTTTTGATGTGCACTGTATACCTAAGCAGTTGATGTTTCGGTTGATTGTCCTTGGGAATTCGTGTCAGTGTTGAGGGTTTGTTTGTTTGGATGTAAGAGTTAATTTTACTTATCAGAGCTTATTATACAAAATAGTCTTCATAATTGTATTGTTCCAAGCCATGGGTGATCTCAGAAATGTTGAAAATTAATTACAACTTTAGAGTACAGTGCGGAGCTGAAGAGTTTCTAAAGAAATAAGACTTAGATGAATCCTTTGAGGAACCCTCAATAAGTTTAAAGGCTAGAATGGGTAAATTTTTAGGTAAAGTAACAATTGTCTGGCACTTTAGCTGTTGAGGAAGATTTTCAAAATCCAGGCAAAATACCAAAAATATAGTAGGTCACTTTCAAGTGTTGTAACTGTGTTCGGGAAAGTTCCACGTTCATAAATCTCTCTGAAACCCCAAAATCACAAAATACAAAACTTTTAAGTTATGATGAAGTTCATTTCACCATAGATTCAATGATGCTTTTCGTTTGGGACTGAACATAAGCAGCCCAAAAATCAATATGTTGTAGATTAGCATTTTTTCTTAGAGACAGCTATCTGTGTGCAATCTTTACGCGTTTGCAATAAACTGTTCATTTGCATTTCAGTATAACTTGTGTTTCGTGGGTTAGAACTGGTGCTTAGGGTATTGCTTTCATAGCATATTGTGCAATTTAGTATGTTGTCTATTGGATTGCTGTGAAATTTTATTCCTCGTAAAAGCTCTGAATCCCTTGGGAGGTTGGAAACCTGTTTCCTGGTTTCTAAAATGTTTCCCCAACCGAAAAACTTCTGAAAATTCCTACAGAGGATCCACAAAATCCATATTCGTTTTTTGGTAGTTTTCAAGCAAAATTTAGGAATTTCTAGGTTTCTAGTATAAGTTAACCGTGTTGGAATAAGGCTTTTATGAATCTTTAAGTTTGCTATACAGTTTCTATTCTAGGAGTTTACACATGTTTCCAATACCATCTTCAATAATTTCTACCATTCCCAATACTGTTTTTTATTTCTTTGAAAACTATACCCCAAACTTCTCCCTGTTTTTGAATGTATCTATTCCATATGACTTAAGATAACTAATGTTTCAGGAGTTTTAAAGTACACATTACCCTTTCTTGGTGCTATAAAACTTGCAAATAGCCTCAGTTATTTTATGAAATTGTGCTTGAAAAGCTTGGTAATTCCTAGCTACCATTTTCTTTTTAATTACAAAATCGGGGATCTATTAATGGGGCCCCAGCCCAACTATTGCATAGACCATACTTTAACCATTAAAGCAAAGACACCATTGCACCAGAACAGAGACATAAAACATATACCCATCACTGGCACTGCAGTCTATTGTACTAAAACGTACAGAAGAACCAACCTAAAAACAAAATACAAATGCTGCGACCCAAAACAGAGCATACTCAGCTGATACAGCCCAAACACAATCCCTCTTACAGAAGAGATACAGAAGCCTAAAGACCTACAGCACCAGAAAACATCATTAATATGGAACTAAAAAGGAACCTAAGCACTATAATTGCCTTCGAGGAGCCATCTTCCATCACACTGATACTCGTCCATACAACCCATTCACTGAAACCAGGACCACCTCCAATAATCACACAAAAGAACCAGACTTAAGTACTGCTCCATGCACTTTGATACCTTTAATAACATCCAACTGTGTGCAAAGCTCTAGTTAGTAAACCATTCTCCAATAAGGGCATTGTAAAGTTAAACCCACTAGATAATTCCAGCATACCATTGTGAAACATTATCACCATATGGCTTATTGCCACACGTAGGTCCTGACAAAACTCTGCCAATATTTGATTATCCACCCTTAGCTCATGCACCTCTTTTGCAGCTGTAAAATGGCAGCTTCAAACTCAAGACCCGAGGCCTATTGCTGTTTTTAACCTGCCACATACCCTGGCTTCTGGAGAATAGATTACATCCATTGCTTCGTCTTCCTCTTTAACCTTGATCAAAATCTCCATAGTCCAAGCCCTAATTTCGTAATTCAGTACTGCCCTTTAAGCTTCTTGTTAAAATTAACAAGAATCATCTCACACAATCTAAACCAACCAGTATTAGCCACACGATCCTTCCTGTGGATTGCATTGACCAACTATAAATTGGCTGCATCTTCATAATTGGGAATCTGCTTCAGGTGACGATCTGAAACTGGACCTTGCCTGAGCGGGTCCTTGGAGACTGCCCCCATGCCATACAAAGGAAAGGAACACAACTACCTTGCAACGAGAGGCAACACCTAGCAACCAAAGCAAACCACAAGCACCAGCTACACCATCCAGAAAACTGCCACTGAAAGCATCAAATGCAAGAATGACACCACCCAACATTATCATCAATTGCTTCTTGATACTACTATCACGCGCCATTGTGTGTGAGAAGCTTTCAAACACTTACCATCATGTTTCCATGCCACACCTGAACAAGTCATGATGATTATTAAGCTCATTAAAACCATAGAATGACTGATCACCTTCTGTAAGAGAGGCAAAATTGACCCCACCATCTATATCCTTTCTATTAAAGAGAAATCTTCAAGCATGGACCCTTGGTTAACTAAGAGATCTGCCATTTTATTTTGGGTTCTATAGCAATGAGAGATATTAGGAGAGATAAACTTTGAGTACTATCCTTTAATCTCTTCTAGAATTGCATTCAATTTCCAATTTGGACATTGCCCTTTAATTGCCACACTAACAACTCCTTGTGAATCCCCTTCAACCTTCATTTCACGATATTCAGCCTCATAGGTGGCTTTGAGACTAACAAGCAAAGCTACCCATTCTGCAAAATTATTTGTTTGCTCTCCCAAGAAGATAGAACTACTTAACATAAAGCCACCTTTATGATCACGTAACACAGATATAGCCTTAACCTGTCAAGGGTTTCCTTTGGAAGCCCCATCAAAATTCAACTTCACATCCCTACTTGGGCCCTTCCATCTCGATTCTTCCCTACACTTTATTTTCCCATAAATCCTTGAATGGGAAAAATTCCTAGCTACTTTACTTATAATTGTAGCTTTTTGTTTGTTAAATGAAATGATTATACTTTTACTTGCTTTTTAGGTAGTCCATAGTATGTATAGGCTCTAACAGCCAGAAAAAACCTGTGGTTAGTCTCTTTGGGTAAATTAGACTGACTTCTTGTTATAGCTTACAACATGAACATGATAATCAACTCTAAATGCTAGTCATTCTGTGTGAGTTCTAGGCTGTTCATTGTATCCTTTTGTATGTCTACTTTCCATGCTTTGTTATGATGATACTTATTTTCAGCCTATTGGTTTTCTCAACATGCCATGATACTAGCCGATATATTTCTAGGTCCAGCCATCTATTGCTTTTCTGGATTTGTGCAATATTTTCTTATGTTCCACAAGGATGCATCCTCAGCCTTGAAATTGGCCTTCTCATCCCATTTTCTGTTTCTAAGATGGTGAGATGATAGGGGACGTTCCTTGGTTGTCCCCATTTTTTTCCTAGAAAGGAAAAATGTTCCTGAAATGGCAAGGGACATTTGGATGTCCTAGGGACGGTTGGGGACATTTGAGATGTTCCTTGGGCTTGATTGTACAACCCCAATTTTTTTCTAGAAATTCAGAATTTTGGATGTCCTAGGGATGACTAGGGATGTTTGAGATGTCCCTTGACCATCCCAAGGATGTCTAGGCGTCCTTGATGGAAAAGGGATTTTTTGCGTGTTTTTTTTAAATACTTTGATTTATGAAAAAATCTAGTTTAAAAGGAGTGGGGGGGACCCACAACCCCCTTGATAAAATATTCGATGTATTAAACAGAGGAACAAAAGTTCCTTATATAGATTTACAAGAGATGATGTTTCTAAAAGAAACGATTGTAGATTGAAGACAAATTTAGAAACTATCTAAACTAACTAAAGACGACTAAGATGACCATTAATATTACATTATTTAATATATTTAATACCCTCCCTTAATGGTCATCGTTCTAACTACCCATAGAAACAAAGAACGTTCTACCACAAAAGACAAGAGCCTGCCACTGACTCTGCCACTTGAGATGAGTTTGCCACTAACTCTCTCAGAAACTGCAGAACTTCTGAAAATAACCAGAACTGATCACAAAACATCCAACCTGATGTTGGGTAACAAAGTTGTCCCTCCCTGTAGCCAGAGACTCCAAAAAAAAACTACCACGATTTTGAGGAAAAATCGGCAAACGCTCCAAACTTTTGCAGATGAGCACGACGCTCCAGAATAGACTGCAAGAAACCACGATTTTTGAGGACAAAATCGCAAAACCCTGAATTTGAAGTTTACAAAGCATCGTTTTTTCGGAAAAAACGGTAAAAACCTACAAAGGAATTCAAGTAGCCGGCATGGAATCCGAAACACGGATCAGCATATAAAACAACGTTTTTAAGGAAAAACGGTAAAACCCTTTCATGATTTTTCAGGCAAAAATCAGAAAACCTCACAAAATTTTTTCAGGAAAAAATATTAAAAAACCTTCCAAATAATTTCTAAGGAAAAATTATAAACCCACCCATGATTTTTTGCAAAAATCAGAAAACCCAACAAATAATTTTTTTAAGGCTAAAAATTCTAAAACCCACCAAATAATTTTTTAATGGGACAAAATTAGAAAAACCCATCAAATAATTTTTAAGGACAAAATTATAAACCCACGATCTCAGAAAACCACCTTTGAAAACCCACGAACAGTGAAGGTTCAGGAAAATCTCGCCACAAGCCTTGGTACAGAAAAACGTCATAGAAAATGCGAGCAGAAACCCGCGAAATATAGGTCGCGGCTAGGAAAAATCTTGATCACAGAAAATTGCAGAAAAAGTCATCCAAAATCGCGGCCAAAAAATGGAGCCCAAACCAAAGATAAAATGTGGGCATCTAGAGTCAAAACAAGATTTGAATCACGCCTAGAGGTTGCTTCCAGAAAAAAACGTGGGCAATAGAAGACTAAAGAAACGCGTTTACAGAAAACGCGGCCAGAAAAGAATGCGTGTAAAAATGCGAGCCAGAAGTTCTTCAGATCGTGCGCCAGAAAGAGGTCGGGTGCGTACAGGAAACCCTCAAAAAACATGATTCTGGAAATCGCCCAAAAATAACCACGAAAATAGAGGGTGCGACTTAGACAGAAAAGAAGCCACCCACATCCAGAAAAGAACAGCACAAGCTCGCCCAAAAACACAAACGTGCGGGTCAAAGAGATGCCAGAAATCCACGAATTCTGAAAACGTGATTTAAGCACAAAAAAAAAAAATCACGATTCTTTGTAAAAAAGAAACCACGAAGCCTCCTCAGAAATCTGCTCCAAAAAGACGCGCATGAAAACACTCTACAGAAACTCTTCGAAAATTTCTGCAAAGAAACTCTTCAAAAAATCTTCGAAAATATAGCACGATTTTTCATAAAAAATCGTTCAAAAATATTCTGGAAATAATTCCAGGTAACTAGGGCACGAATTTTTTTTTCTAAAGGCTCGTCACCCGCTTTGATACCATGATAAAATATTCAATGTATTAAACAGAGGAACAAAAGTTCCTTATATAGATTTACAAGAGACGATGTTTCTAAAAGAAACGATCGTAGACTGAAGACAAATTTAGAAACTATCTAAACTATCTAAACTAACTAAAGGCGACTAAGATGACCATTAATATTACATTATTTAATATATTTAATACCCCTACATCCCTTATCCAACCCTAAATGCCTCAAATATAAAACTTAAACCTTTCAGTTCTTATTCTTTTCACTTTTGTGTTTCCCATTGACGAGGTTTGGATTTTTCAGCTGCTTGAAGGCATTCACTGTTACTTCACACTTTCTAATTTCAGCAGTAGTCACATAGTGTTTTAGAAGAGGAATGAAGGGACTACAAATTTTCCAGTCATTAAGGTTGGATCTACACTATGCTTGTATATTATATAACACTTAATAGTCAATTTTACTTTTTAACTTTGTTTTTCTTTTGTTTTTCCATTAAACTTAGGGAGTTTGTTTATGTGTTTTTCAGTTTGTTCTAACACATAATCACAATTCTACAACATTAACAGCTTGTGAAACAATTCTTTGATCTTTCATTTCTTATAGTAAAAATGAGCACTAGTGATGACAATGAGATGGATAGCGAAGAAGTTCAAGTAAACCCAATGGAAGTTGAAGGAAGTGTTGGGGGTTCCCATTCTTTTGAAAATTCAAACACAGTCACTATTGCAACACCAAAAAACTGTTTTGCATGCATTTTATCCTCTTTTTAGGAGTTTATGAAAGACCCTTTCAACTCCAAAAAGCCCTTATTGCAATTTGCCACCCTTTTGAGCAATGAAAAGGGTAAAAATGCAGTGGGCAGCAAGCATTAGTTGTATTATATTTGCAAAATAGATTTTAGGGTAGCTATACTAAGGTTGGACACCATTTCTTAGATGAGAATGCACATAGGGTTAGAGTTTGTGGAGACTTATTTTGAACAACGGATTGAAATGACAAAGTTGATTGTGGACAGTAAGGAAAAACGAGTTCTAAAAGACACATATCTATGCCATTGCCATCTATTAATAATATTCCAATTTATTACCTAGAAAGATAGAGAGAAGAGGAAGGCCACTCCTATTGGTGGTGGAAAAAATATTGTGGTGGGGTTAATGAATTTGCAACAACATAGGCAAGCCAAAGATTTAGTAGCCAAATTATTTTGTGTCCATGCCATCCATTTCATATGATAAGGTCTCTTTATTTCAAAGAATATTGAGAAATATAACTACAACATAGTTTTGCTTCTGGATTTGATTGTGTTAAAGCTTTTTTCATCATTGTTTCGGATCACACTCCGTGATCCATCGTTAGGATAGTAGAGAGCAAGAGGAGAAAAATGTAGGACCCTTGTATATGGCCCCTGGAGAACACAGATTACATGCCCCCCTCCTTGACAAACAATAATCAAAGCTGAATTTGTTGATGGAGGAGATGAGACAAGTATGGGTTAGGAGTGGTTTTACATTGTTATGGATGGGTTGACAAATTGATGAAGAAGGAAAACACAACTCTTCATTTTCACCCAATTAATGCATAACTCAGATTACAAAAGACTTTGAAATTGACCAAATCCCAAATCGACAGACAGTGTTGATTTGAATCGATACACGATCACATAACCATATACTCAAATTGAAAATAAATTCAAACACATTTATTCTATTCAGATTTCATAAATCATACATGGCAAAATCACCAAGCAACTCCAAGATCCTCTGTATTCTTCTCCTTCTCACAGCTTCAGAATCTCACAAACACAAATCCCATCCACGTTGTATAACGCCCTGTTTCTCAGCTTCCTTCTCCTTGCTATTTTATCACCAGTTATCCAACCTTTCCCTCACTCCGAATAACTTACTTTTTCAAGGATATTTAATACATATCCGACTTAATACAAATAACATATAAAGCAATTCCTTTGGCCTGCACATAAATGTTTACTTCTTTCTCATTGGCGTGATTTCCTTCATACCCACACTCTGCATACATATCTTCATCCATTTTGACTTCTCTTACTTCCCTTCACGGTTCTTCTGTGCAGGATTATACCAATCTGCAACACTTAAATCCTTGTATTGATTCGACTCTTCTTAGGAAAAACGCCCTCCTTTTATCTGCTATTGACCTCCCTCTCCAAACCGCGCGTCCCCACCTTTTAAATCTGCATTATTCTGCAAATATCATATCTTTATCTTCATTCACCAAATAAAATGCCTTCTGCTGTGTTTTGACTTCCCTTACAAATCGGCCTGTTGAACTTCTTCACTATTATGCCGCTTTCCACACGCCTTCTCCTTTACTTGGCAATGACTTACATTACCTTTGATTTCTAATTTACTCGCTGCCTTCAAAACTTCCAACGTTTGCATTAAATCTGCCTTATCTATGGTGGTGCCATGCCTTACTCAATCGATCTTCCTTAGGCCGCACTGAAGTTTGTCTCACATTATTCTTGCTTCCATCCTTATGCAACTCCTCATGGATATGCAATTCTTTTTTTTTTTTTTAAACATTGATTCCATGGTGCCCTTCTTCCCTTCACGGCCCTCTGTCTCCTTCAGCTGTGCCCTTTCCCACTTTTGGTTTAAGTCAGCAAACAATTTAAAACAATGCATGCTCTTTCTCACCCATTGGCCTTCCTCTTTCCACCACGTGACCTTTTGCTTTCCATTCAAAATTTTAATCTTCATTTGTTTTGTCTAACGCCTCACTAGAAATATTGAAATCTGCCTATTTAATTCAAAGGATGTGGCTGTATTGTTACCTCTTCATTTGGCATTGTAATCGACTCAAGTGTAATTCTATTCAAAATGCTTTCTGTCCTTTGGTATTTCAAGTAATTCAATGAAAATCAGATTTTGCAAAATATACTCATTTATTTCTACCGTGCCATTTCGAATTCGGACTCATTTGAATTAGAGATTATAAGTTTATCGACAACATATTCACAAAAGTATAAAAGAAGCAATTATCTGTCACCTAAATCCTGCCAGTAAAAGGTTTTTCATGAAATCTTACCAAAACCAGAAACAATCGTTTTTTTTGGTGATGCCGATTGCGCTTCGCCCGGGATGCTCCTGCATCACAAATGTTCAACACCATCCACTCATCGCTATTATTGTTACATCTCCTACATGTTCATATTTTCTTAGAGCTATTGATTGCTTTGGGAAACATAAGGATGCTGATTATCAGTTTGGCCT
This sequence comes from Sequoia sempervirens, assembly GCA_007258455.2. NCBI lineage: Eukaryota > Viridiplantae > Streptophyta > Pinopsida > Cupressales > Cupressaceae > Sequoia > Sequoia sempervirens. The sequence continues at coordinate 15,697 of VDFB02368024.1, read as the reverse complement.
GTTGGAAGAGGCCATAGAGGAAGGAGGTTGAACCTCTTAATGTTGTTCAAGTTGTGATAAATTCAACTTGTGTTTGTAAGTTAGCTAGTTTGACAGTTCAAAATGCTTACAAACACATTTTTTGGACTCCATTCTTGGTACATGCTTTGCACAATGCTTTGAAAGATATAAGAAAATAAGATTGGGTGAAAACAACATTGGCATACAAATGTTTGTATGCAACCACCATACATCACTTGTATTATTATGATGTTATTTGAAGAAAGAATTCTTCAAATTAGTTGAGGTTAGATATGTTATTTTATTTTGTTATAGAGGATGCTGGAGGTGTAGGATGCTCTACAATTCATGGTGGTTTGTGGAGAGTGAAAAATATGGGCTCAATCAAATTCAACTTGTGTTTGTAAGTTAGCTAGTTTGACAGTTTAGAATGCTTACAAGCACATTTTTTGGACTCCATTCTTGGTACATGTTTTGCATAATGCTTTGAAAGATATAAGAAAATAAGATTGGGTGAAAACAACATTGGCTGAAGCTAAAGACATACAAATGTTTGTATGTAACCACCATACATCACTTGTATTATTATGATCTTATTTGAAGAAATAATTCTTCAATTTAGTTGAGGTTAGATATGTTATTTTATTTTGTTAGAGAGGATGCTGGAGGTGTAGGATGCTCTACAATCCATGGTGGTTTGTGGAGAGTGAAAAAAGTGGGCTCAATCAAAGACGAAATAAGTGAAGAAGGTGACAAAAAGGTTGCTTGATACTACTTAGTGTTCCAATATTAGGTAAGAAGTTTTTTTTTTTAATATATTTGTATTCTGTTTTTAATTTTAATTTTAATTTTTTATTTAACTTTTTTTTTTGTTCTGGAAAAAAAGGAAAATTATATTATAAGAGAAATTAAAACAGAAAAATTTCCAGGTAGCAATAGCTATCAATATAGCTAGAAGGATCAGAAGAGTCCATGATCCAAACAAAAATCACATTCCCCAAGAGTTACAAGCAAGGAAAGTTAAGCTCGATCATTATTGTTGATGTTTATGACAGCTTCGGTTGTCACTTCCAGCCTATCGCTTGAATAAATTAAATAATAGCTTAAGAGCTATTTAATTTATAGAGCTCCTATTCTTAATTGGCACAAGTTCTTAAGTTTGCCAACTTTCTTCTCATTGCTTGCGCTCAAATGAAAAGGCATCATTGGAGGCCGACTTGAAGACTTATGAAGAGGCACATGGTTCTAAGAGAGGCCGACCTCTTGTTATTGTAATTATGTTATCTCAAAGAAGCCGACTTTTAGTATTGAAGAGTTGCGTCTTCTTCTCCTATTGTGTATATATATCGGTGGCATTCTCTTTGATCAGTCATTCCATTCATTTATAGATATCCATCACAAGTTCGAGTTCTTCAAGTGCAAGTTCATCTACAAAATGCAGATTGATACTGTTGAAAGCTGTGTTGATCATCAGCAGTTGTATCATTGTGTTTCTGTGCTTGCATCAGATTGTGATGCTATCTCTTGGCCTCCATTTTGACCTTCATTGTAAAGGAGACATTGCTGTTGAGATTTAATATATAAGAGATATATTATTGCTGGGTTTTTTCTCCCTCAGGAGGAGGGTTTTCCCAGGGTATCTGCTGTGTTTCATGTCTGATTTTGAATTAAATTCTGCTTTCTAATCTGATCATATAAACTTAACATGGTATCAGAGCAGGTTCAGGGGAATTGATCAGATTTGTTTAAAAATAAAAATAAAAAAAATTCAGTCAACAGATCTTGTCTATAGAATTTCTGGAAATCGTTAAGGGTGGCATGCTGACTCTTTCCGATGCACCTGCACCTGCACACTTGTCGGGTGTTATGCGTCTCACACTGCAAAGTTCCATTCTCTGAAGTTGGCATCTCGACAATCATTCCAGATCCAGATCGCTGCATTAGAGACATCGCATTTGGGTTAGATGTTCCAAAGGCAATTGAAACTCCTTTTGCGATTTTTTGTGTTAGTCATCTTCACCAGAAAGATCGCAAGCTTATGACATCAACACAATAGTCCCGAGCATCATTATATCGCTCGGAGTTATGAAGGAAATTGAATTCCTTATCTAAAGCCTGTGGTCTTCATCGCGTCCCTAAATTTCATTCACGCCAATGGAAGAATTGTTGTGCGATCCACTTCCTTCTTCATTGACTTTACTGCGAGGTTTCTCATTGCTTCTACAATCTTTGAAATCCAAGAAATTTATGTGAATTCCGTTGGATCCTTATATCAGGTGAGGCTCGCCAGGTATCTGTGTTTTATGTCGGGTTATTGCCAGCAGCTTCGGAGCAGCCTCATGCGGCACTCTCTTTTGGTTTTCACTTGGGCGCATAAAATGTTGCTCTTCATCACGAGGTCATAAAGCGGACTGTGTATTGAAGAATCCGCCAACTTTCAGGATTGTTATCTCTCGAAACTCTTGTCGATGTGTGATGTCGAGTCCATATACTCTGCTTTCTTTGTCGCGCTTGTAGCCACCGTGTGTCCTGTGAAGTTCGTGGCACTCAATACTACCATGGTCCGCACGTGGTGTATGGTGGTCAAATCTTCAGAAAATAGAAGGAAGTCGAGAGTAACTTAAATACTCCTATGACTTTAATTATTGAAGCAAGTGACTACTCTGTATTATGAAATTGTGACTATAGCTGTCGTAGTTTATATGTTTCAATATTTGTGGTGGGTCCCCTTTCAAGATGTCGTGGCAGTTCAAGAAGGTTTATGATCGGAGCTGTATATGAGACTTGAAGCGTCTCATGATATCAACCCTTATTGAAATTACTCAGAGGCGACGCCACTGCTAAGGGTGGAGCAAATCATTTTTTTTTTAATCCATTTCGTGTGCAGACATATTGAGATATCCCATGCATATCTTCAGGATTAGAGGTGCATCTTTGCTTGAAACGTTTGTGGAGAACACATCTCCTTGGCTGCCGACTAGAGCAAAGGAATGCACTTAGGCTGTTGATTCGTCGAGCATCATGTCGAGTTGTTCATTGTATTCCTGTTTAAGTGTAGCACTTAAAAAGAAATTCTGATTTCATCAAGATAAGTACTCCTTTTTTTTGTTCTTTTGAAATCTAGTCTGCAAGTCTAACATGGTTTACTTGAATCATGTGTGATTGGTAAAAGTGATCATTGGCATAAGATCTCTTGAAGATGTCAATCATTCTTTACATTTCGTTGTGAAGATCTTTGAGTGTGACTCTGAGATGAAAAGCGAAATGCAAATTCGTAATGATTGGATGGTCACATCGATACCATTCTCTATGTGCATGGACCACGATGGTGCCTTGAGAGGCCTGGCCCTATGTTGAATATGCTGGCTGCATAATGTGTTTGCAAAATCTGAGTTGAGTAGACCATCTTTTGTTGTATTGAGATTAGCACTCTCGAGAGGATCAAAAGATGGAAGAAAGATATATCAGAACTCAATAAAGATAAGTTTCTTTATCCCCTCATTCTGAACTGTTGTTAATTTGCTACATATTTCTCTTATAGGTTGATTTATTTATTCATGTTTTAATATTGTTCATAAATTCTTATGTATTCATGCTTTAACCTGAGATAGTAAACCTTGTACGATTCTAGCCTTGATATTTCTTTAGATAATTATAAATTGTTAGTAATCTCTCTCTAAAATGCTTTCAGGAGATATCTAGGAGCAAGAAGGTGATGAGAGATTGCTTAGTGATGAAAAGCTTGAGGCATTTTGCGAGGATGTCATACTGACCAAAGAAATGATCAAGCATGAAGTCACAACTTGCAGTCATGGGACTGAGTTGGTGGCTAGAGGGAGCTCACTTCCAGAAGTCCTCTTGGCAATCTCTGAAGTAGGGATCAAGAGGGAGTTTTTTGTAACTCACTGAGAAGAAGTGAATGTTACTATATTGCAAGACTAGGTGCTAAATCCTTAGAGGATCCCTTCAGCTGCTGAGATCATAATTGCTCAAGACAGTCATTTGGATTTGATATTGGTAGCTCCGCAAACCTATTCAGAATAATGTGATCTGGGATGAGTTCAAGGAGGACAATTCTAAACTCTCTACAGTACTAGAGGGGTGCGCTAGAAAACACTTATCTAAGGCAAGTGTTGTAGGAAATCTTGTATGATGAGGTCAGAAGGTTGATGCAAGTACTTAAAGATTCAGAGGGAGCCTACTATTGATATTTTGAAGAGATTTGGTATGATGGATTGTAAATCCATGCCTAGATCTATGGAAACCAACTTGCACAAGTTAAAGGAGGTTGCAACTAGTTCAGACTTGGTGGATCCCATGATGTACAAGCAGTTGATTGGATCCTTGATGTATCTAGTTAACACTAGACCTGAAATCTGCTATGCAGTAAGTACACTTAGTCAAGTTCATGTGTGAACTGAGGCAGGTACATCTTGTTGCAGCGAAACATGTCCTAAGATACATGCGTGGGACAGTTGGATATGGGCTAAGATATTCTTCAGGTGTGATCCTGGAGCTGCATGGTTATTCAGATTATGTTTGGGTAGGGTGTGTCACTAATCGGAAGAGCACCTCTGGATGTTGCTTCAGTTTGGGATCTGCGATGATCTCCTGATGTAGCAGGAAGTAGTCTTCAGTGGCATTGAGTATTGCAAAGGTCATGTACATTGCAGCTTGTGTGGCAGCTCAAGAAGCAGTGTGGCTTTGGAAACTCCTTGTAGGATTGTTTGGAGCTAACTTTTATTGTTTTCCTTAATGCATTTTTTCTCTGAGACAGAGGAATTTGAGGTGTAAGTCCTTGTTAATGCATTTTTCTCTAAGACGGAGGAATTTGAGGTGTAAGCCCTTGTTAATGAGTTCTTCTCTGTGAGAGAAGTTCGAGGTGAAATCCCTTGATTAATGAGTTCTTCTCTGTGAGAGAAGTTCGAGGTGAAATCCCTTAATGCATTTCTCTTTGAGATTTGAGGTGAAAGCCCTTGTTTCCACCCTCTGAGAGAGCCATAGTGGATGTCATGTGTGTGACTCCATGACAACATTTTGTACTTGTGTTAGTACTCAAGTATGAAGGACTCAACACACATTAACGATACACATTACGGAAGTCAACAATTCTCTTCATCATACTACCTGCATTCTTCTTCACTATACAACTTGCAAGGTCCTCCATTGTATGGGTTGCATGATTTCTTGTCGTACGACATCGGCAGGGGTATCGCCTCAATGTACGCCAACAGTTTCTCAACGCACAACATTTAATTTCCAGAGTTCATTGTAATCAATTTTGCAATGTACAACGTCACTAGCAGAGCATACAGTGTCCTTGGTAAAGGCACCACATGACTATACAACATCATTACCTTTCCATCATACTTGGCATACATTGGTTGAACACCGTGAAATCTTTATTTTCTGGCTTTGTTAGTATTGTTGGGAGCCTCTTAAAAAGACATGAAAATGGTGTGCACCATGGAGTTCTGTGTGGGTTTGAAGGTCTTAAATTGGGCTTGGTGGCCGGGGCTCCACCCTTCGACCCTAACTTGTATCATTGCCCCTAGACCGTTGCAAGGGGCGCTGCCCCCAGATCCCTGCAAGGGGTGCTGCACCTTGATCCCATTGGGGGTGTTGCCCCTTGACACCGCCCATCACACTCATTTGAATTGCCAAGTACACTCCAAGTCCGAGTTTGCAAAGTACACTTCCAAGTTTGGTTACTAGTCCTTGTCCACAATATCATCATCAGTTTGGCAAGTCTTTCCTAATGTTACTTGATGTTTACTTGTCGTTTGGAAGACAAATTTTTCTTTTGGGGGGGATGCTGTAGTCAATGTATATTGTCTATTATTATGCTTCGATAATATTGGCTATTTTTATGCTTCGATAATATTGGCTATTTGACCATGTATTAATTGGTTGTTGGCTTTGGGTAGTTATAAGCATTGGTTGGTTGACAATTGTGTTCTTGGCAACCGTTAGGTCCTTTAAATACATTGTGTATGGTTAAGGAGAGTAGTATGATCTATTCGAATTGACTCTGATCCTTGGTTGACCATCTCTGGTCTTCTATAATAATTTCATGTGCAAATAAAGAGATATTTTACACATGTATCAGGTATGCATTGTCATCTCCATTATTAATTCATGTATTTAATTTATCAAACAAAGCAACAAACATCATTCTCATTAATTTGTTGACCAAAGGCAGACAAATATATATCTAAAGCTTTCTTGAAATTGATCACCTCTCTAATTTTTGCAACCCCTATCAAAGTTGTATCATCAACAAACTGAAGGTGGGATTGAGAATCAAGATCCCGAGCCCAAGACCAACCTTGTATGAAACCATTAGATCTTTAGTGGTTAATTAATTTTTCCCAAACCTTTCATCATCAGGATAAAAAGGTAAGGAGATAGGGGATCTCTTTGTTGAAGTCACGTGAAAGAAGAAAAAAGAGAAGGGATACATTGATAAGAGTTGAGAAGGAAGAAGCTCCACAACTCATGACCCAATCAATCCACCCTAAGCAAAACCCAAAAGTTGATAACACATTTTTGAGGAATGACCAACTAACCCTCTCACAGGCCTTGGATATGTCCAACTTAATGAACAAAGCTTTTTCCTTGGTATTGGACATAGAATGGATAGCTTTAGTAGCAACAATAATACCATCAAGAGTTTGACGCCCTTTTACAAATCCACCATGCTTAGATGAAATAAGGGAGATAAACAATTTTTTCAAGCACTCAGCCATAAGTTTGGTGATTATGTTGCAACATTGCAAAGGGTGATGGGGCAAAACAAATCAAAAGAGTTAGCCCCCTCTTTTATGGGAATCAAAGCTAGAAAGGTAGAAATGATGGCTTTAAGCATTTGTTTATTGGCTTGGGATTCTTGGACCACCTCTGAAAGATCAAGTTTTAGAATGTCCTAGAATTCTTGAAAAAATTCTATAGGAAAACCATCAAGACCTGAGATTTACCTTTCTTCATTTGAAACACAACTACCTCAAGCTCTTCAATAGAGATTGGTCCCATGAGTAGATTATTCATATCAACAAAAACCAAAGGGGGAATGCAGTCCAAAATAAGTTGCTCCTCCTCTAATGCTCTAGGACTAGTTTCTATGAACAAGGAGAAAAAATGCAAGATAACTTCCTTAGAAATATCTTGGAAAGAGGAAACATGGTTTCCTTGAGCCAAGAACAGAGATGATATAGCATTTTCACTCCCTTCTTTGATATAATTATGGAAAAATGAGGTGTTCTTATCCCCTTCTTGAAGCCATTCATTTCATGATTTCTATTTCCAAAATATCTCCTCTCAGAGCTGCCATTCATTAAATTCTTTGGAACAAATAGTTTCCTCAAATAGGAGCTCCTTGGTCATTCCTAGTTCTTAAATTTGGAAAGTGATAACATCCAATTTTTCTTGAACTTGTGCCTTTTTCTTAAAAGTATTTTCTAAAGAACCTCAGTTCCACTTCTTTAGCTTGAACTTAACAAATGTAAGTCTTTTGAAGAAAGAACACTTAATAGTACCAAATGAAGGCTTTCTCTCCAACCATCATGTAGTCATGTACTCATGAATATCAGTATACTTGGGCCACATAAGTTGAAACTTGAAGGGAGGCTTTTTACGAGGAGAAACAAAGAGGAAGAAAATTTGATAGGCCAATGCTTTGATCCCTTCCACCCCAAAATATCAGAAGAAGATGCCTAATTATCACCAATCCAATAGTTAGAGACTAAAAGCCTATCAAATCTTTTAGAAATGGAAGCCAACCTACATCTTTTGTTAGTCCAAGTAAAAACATCTCTTGGTTTAACATCCACTAGGTTAAGAAAAGACAAATTATCTCTCAACAAAGCAGAAGATGGGTCTAGCTGGCTAGAACCACCAAGTATCTCTCAATATTAATAATAACATTAAATTCCCTTGCTAAGATCCAAGGAATAAAAGAGGCTATAGAACGAACAAATTTAATATGGGAACAAAGCAAGACCTTACCTTGAAAATTGGAACAAAGCAAGACCTTACCTTGAAAATTAGTAGGAGCATAGACATTGGTGAGGAAAATGGAACTACTAGAATCGGAGAAAGAAGCCACCACCGACAAGGAATGTTTTCTCGTTGTCCAATAAGCAGTGAGCCTACAAGGATCCCATAAACAAGCCAACCCTCCAACAAAACCTTGGGGCCCCCAATACATTGACATTGACTCCTTCAAATCTTAGAAGAAAGGGAAACCATTTTCTCCACAAAGAGTTTAGTTTCTTGAAGAAAGATAATATTAGGCTTATGATCCCTTATAAGATCTTGAACAACCTTTGGACAAGGGTTGTTGCCCAAACCCCTAGCATTTCAAGAAATCACAATAATTTTTGAGAAGTACAAAAGTGAATATCTAAAGTCCAAATGACATGGATTCCACAAGTGATTCCCCTTTCATCTTCAACATCTCTTAATCTCTTTTCCTACTTGCCTTAGAAATCTTTTCTAGTCCCCCTTTTTTGAGATTTTTTTTGTTTGAGTCCCAATGTAGGAGGAGATTTTTTCTTACCATCATCATTTGCTTCTAAGGTTAAGGAACATTTGGCATGACACTATCGACAAGATCTTCCAAAGGAGGCTTTGTCAAGGTGGTAGAATCTACATCTAATCTAGAATCATCGTTATTAGCTTCTTGATTCCAAACATATCCCTTAAGATGATTGGAAGGGGGGAAACCCCTTCTTTGGATAACATTTGTAAGCTTGTTGAAGCATAAATTTCTGTTGGGTTGGTTAAGATACTAGGATTAGGAAGATCCAAGTCTTGACCAACATGGATCTTTTCATGCAAAAGTGGATTCAAGGTCTTCAAAATTTTGAAGAACGTCAAACTTGTTAATAAAGTTTCCTTTTGGGAGGTTCTTTTTATGGCGGTTCACATTCTTCCCCTTATTTTGAGATTTCACTGGGATAAACCCATTTGAGTTTGGTTCTTTTGTTTGAGTTGGAGCTTTCCCTTTTGCCTTGACTTTAGTTGTCAAAACCTTTGGAAAGGACTAAGGGGACCTTGGAGCTTTGTTATGATAGTTTCTCTATAAATGCCCATAAGCATGACAAGCACGACATCTAAAAGGGAGAGCTTCATTATCTATTTGTTGGATCCCTTGCATGTTACCCAATCTATTCTCTAATGAATTAGGTTGTAACACTCTACTTGTTCTACAATTTAAAAATGTAAACCAAGTACCAGTTTCAGCCGAAGTTCAACTAACTTGTTTTCATGCTTGGTTTCCTTTGCAATTAGAATGGAAAAGAAAATCAATTTTTAAATAATTACATCATATTCAATTTCACAACTAACTCTTAAACTTTCAGTTTCAGCTGAAAGGAAACAACTAACTGCTTTCAAATAACTGAAATCACAGAAGAACATTAACTAACTTTCAGATTTTCCATTTCAGTTGAAAGAACAAACAACTTTCTAAATATTCAACTGCAGTTTTGTACATATAAACAATTAACTAAAAGGAGATAACATTTATTGCAGCATTGATATTAAACTTAAATAAGCAAAGGCATGTACCTGGAATTATGAGAGAGAGAAAAGAATACAATATGAGATCACCATTATGCTGAATTGCTTGAACAACTTTATCTTTGAGAGAAAGAGAAACATCATCAAGGGCTTTTCCGCCAATCCAAGACCTATTGGTCTCCCGAGTTTCTTCAACTAAAGAACCCGACCCTTCACGAGGGTAATCAACAAGGATCAAATTATCATCATGCCATTTTGAGCCTGGTGTCATGAACCTATACCGCTAGTCGATCCCTCCTAACTAGAAGGATCATTCTGACCAAAAGTATATCTAGATCATGATAGCTGACCAATGCCTAACTGGCATCTTACCTTGGCCAAGGATTTTTATCATTACTGGCACTCCTGTGCCGTTAGCACTCTCACCATTGCTCAACATTTAATATTTTTATTTCTTTTATTTAATATAATTTATATTTTCAAAGATTCATCTTGCAACATGAGTTTCCAATCAGGTAAAGTTCTTTCAAAATTATAGAGATGAGAAAGGGTTTAAAAGGCTCAGACCAAAATTTCCTCTCAGGAAATCATAAGCATATTCTTTCTTGCATCAAGGGAGAAACACTTTAACTATTCTCTGCTCAAGTTATTCTCAGTTCTGATTTTACTCTTCGATTGCCCAAATTATAACCTGGTTTGGCCAAATTCGAGTTCCAAGAAAGGTTGAGTAGGTTACAAAAATTAAGAAAATAAGATTTGTAAAATTATTCCACTCGGATTGACTAAGAACAGTTTATAAAGAGAGGGAAAGAAAGAGCTTTGACTTGGGTATGAGTATAACAAAACCCAAGGCTAATTCGAAAGGAGCTCAACTAAAATTTGGGTTTTCAGATAAGAATAGGCGATGATTATTAACTATACTTTCCATTTAATGAAGTATCCATCTACAAAAATCGAATTCTATAATACTTCTAGCTATACAAGAATTCATTTATAACATTTCTTATGCAAGATAATATCAACTTGATTTAATTCGAAGCTGGATTAGCACATTAAAAATCTACCATACGTGCTTGATTTAAGGGTTTGAATCTTGTAGAAGCTCGACATTGAGTTTCCAAAAGAATATGATATGATGGCTTGGACTGCAACAACGTTCTCTCTAACTCAACCACGAGTAATTCCTAGATCGACACCCTCCAAAAGTTTTTGATTATGATAAAGAAGGATAGGGAGAATGGATAAAGAGTGATACCAAAGATATACAGAGACAAGTAAAGTACCAAGGCCAAGACCAAAAGGATGGCGTCACCGAAGAAAGAAGTGAGGAACTCAATGAAAATCGATAGCAAAATGATGGAAACTGTTGAAAGAATGAAGTGTGCATAAGAGAGAAAGAGACTGCCCGCTTTCCATCATAAAAAGAGAGTCTTCTTGAAACCTCCCATCAAGACTTTTAGGAGCTCGTGGCTGCATGGCTACTCTCTTGGCCGTTTCTCCCAGAGGCACAATGAAAAGTTGGTGGGAAAGCTACTCCATTTCATACCACCGACAACTCCCAACTTATATTTAATTAATTTTTTAGACTTTAAACCTCACTTTTATTTTATATTTAGATCAATGGAATAAGAATTATAACTATTGTTGTTAATTTAATATTTAATAACCATTGCAATCTCCTAGATATATTTCGAGAATTGGTTTGCTCAACTCCAAAGGAGATTATTAATAAATAATTTGAATTAACTTGTTTCTCAATAATTAAATTAAATTACTTATGGCCAAGGTTATGACTTCGATGCAACTGTCTTACAATGACTCAAGGTTTGATGATAAAATTGATCCATTGTTAACCACGTCCTCTCCCTGATGATATTTCCCTTTCCCTTCGAGTGTTAACGACCCTGCATCCACTTGACAAAAAGACTAGGGTTAGACCATTCTCGACATAAATATATACATGTTTAAATATAATCTCTTCATCACATACATTTCGTATATAAAAGAAAATCATTCACATTTGAAATTACGACATATAAACAATTATTCTTTCCACAATTTCACATTCTCATGAAAAGCAATTACTTGCAACTAACATAACGACCATAATTTCATTGCCATAACCATGTTAAGTTAGAGGGGATGTAACATGGGCAATGGATTATTCAAGTCGATTTCAACATAGATACATGCATAGGCATTTACCTTTATTTAAAATATATGATGAGAAGGGCCCAAGGGTTTGCCAAGAACAACCACTATAGATTGCAAAATATTAGGTCTCTAGAACTCCGTGGGATGCCGAAGGAGGTGGATATAGACTAGAATTTTAGAAGGGAGCTCCGTCATTGAATCAAAACTTATGTGCTAGGGTCTGATGAATAAATCCACTTGATTATGAAAATATATACCACCCTCAAAGATCATACTATGATCCACCATTCTTGAGAAGACAATAAATAAATAACTGTTTGCAACTAGAATAATTTCCATATCTCATTCAAGTTGCCAAGTCCTTCAAGCCCAAGCTTCCAAGAAGGGCAAAAAAATCCTAATTTCCATAAATTTGTAGATCAAAGCATGCTCAAATAGATAGGACACATCATCTGCAATTAAGTCCGGATTTATGACCAAAATAGGCAGATCCACACTTTTCTCCAAACATACATTTGATTTGGGACGATTTTCCAATTTCTGGTCTGATTTGACTTCATTGGTTGCATCCCCCAAAAACCGAACTGCATTATCATGCCTAGAAGAAAAAGGCTCATAAACTCTAATGGCATCTTTAAAGGACAAAGGAGGGGGGTCCTCTGGAACCCCAATTGCCGCCATGTAGCCAAGAAACCCTTGCAAAAGGCAATAAAACCAGGAAAACAAAGAAATAAAGGGGCGAAAACACACCCCCACCCCCCTCACACTCGCACCTAACCTCTACAGGCCACGACTCTTGCAGATCGTAGAGCCAAAAGCCAAAAGCCCATGCTAGTGTGTAGGAACATGGACTCAAATTGCTTCAATGACAACCATCGCTATTTCCTTCATTCCCTTCCTAAAGATTGAACTTTTAATCGTTATAATTTTTTATTTAAAAATTGATATTGTTAATGTTTTTTAATTTTTTCATGTTGTTTGCAGATACATTTTCTCTATCATATCACCTGTTCTGGGGGTAATTGGGTTTGTGGATACAGAGTCTCTTAGCCTTGGAGACATTTATGAGACTTGTGATGGCACGTATGATCAAATGAGACAAGTAGTTCGTGATAAGGATCCTAGGTTACAATTTAATGAGGAACATATCATGCCTATTGTCACGAAGAGATTGAACACAGTTAACACTCCTTTTCATATGGTTGTCTTTGCCATTAATCCCAAGTGGTATGTAGATAGAGCCGATCAAGTTCAACCTTTGGAGGAGGATGAGGTAACGGAGAGGTTTATGAAGGCACTTTGTAAGATGTATGTTATTGAGGATGCAACCATACTTCAAGAGTAGTGGCTTAAGTTTTTCGATCTTTAGGTTCCTACATTCAACAAACTAGAGGCTAAGATAGAAGGGGCCACATTGCAACAAAAAACACCTTTGTATGGTGGAAATTTTATGGAAATGACACATTTGAGTTGAATGAACTTACCATGTGTCTACTTACACAGATTACTAGTTCCTCTATTTCAGAGGAATTGGTCTACCTATGGCATTATCCACTCGATTAAAAGGAGCATACTTACCTCTAAACAAGCAGAGAAGCTAGTTGTAGTTCATAGTGCCTTGAGACTTTAGGATTGGTAGATTCATGTATATCAATAGACTCCAACTACATGTTGGGATGTTGATCCTAAAAATGTTTGAACAGATTGATAAGGAGGAGGTGCAATTGGGATTGATCAGGCTTCCACTGGATGAGCCACAGCTTCAGCCACAGAGTGACCCAGATTTGGAGAGTTATTTTGATATTGATAGCCTAGACGAGCCATAGTTGGACTTAGTAGTAGCACTATATTCCTCTTATGCTGCTGTCTATCAAAAATGAGTTCTAAATTTGAACAACGAAATGAAAATTAGAAATTTCTGTCGTAATTTTCAAAATTTTATTGCTGCTATAGTTATACTGCTGTCACTGTCTGTGATATAAAATTACCTTATACCTATGAATCTGAATTATGATATAGTTATTGCTGCTATACTGCTGTCACAGTCATAAGTTAAAAATATTTATAATTTTATTGCTTTCACTGTCTTAATTATATAATTATATACTGCTGACACAGTATTGATTTTAATGTCATATACAGTTAAACTTGTAGAAATTTGAGTAACCCTATATAATATATGTATATTAAAAAAAATCCTACAGAATATATATATATATATATATATATATATATAAAATTTTTACACTGTCATCCCTCCACCAACCTGAAAAAAGGAACTCCGGATTGCCATCCCCAAAACACATCTCCTGGCATCCCTTCACCCCTCTCCCAAAAATGCCGTGGAACATATATATTTTCTGATCCGTTTAATGTACTTTGACCGTGATAATCCCTGCTATAAGTATATATGCTACTTTTCCATGCCATGCCACTGAACCAGAATCTTTTGTGTAATTTGTTTTCCTTACCTGGTGACAATGGTAACCATTTATTTTAAATCTCTAATCGTCTGTTCATTGCTGGATTTCAGTAATTTTTTCATTCTGTATTTAGTGAAGTATTGTTATCTGGTCTGGAACTTCATTGTAATGTTGGTATACATTGTTAGATTACTGCCCTCGACTTCTAGCTGTTGAGCTGTTTTCTTGCTTGCTATTGGATTCTTGTGGTTAAATAGTATGGCTAGTCTTCCATAATAAGCTGTTCTACTACACTTTTGAAAATCAACAAACAAGTCAATTTGGAAAACAAACATGTTTCTTTTTTTTGGAAAGGAACTCTCTCGTTAAATTCACAGATGTCTTATAACACTTTAATCAGTGTGTTATTCAATATATATATCCTTCCCTTGTCACTCCTGCAGTGAAGTCCATACTCATGCCCCTACAGTTGTGTATAATATGGCATGCTTACAGGATAAGTGAATGATGGGTAGGTTGCTAGCAAGGTAATGCTGCAGCTTGATAAGGAAATAAGAAGAAAATAATTTCAGGCTGTATGGAGTAGAAGTTTTAAGGTAAGAGTAGATTGAAAGAAATACCAGCCAGTACCAGGTTATTTACATCCATACAAACTTACAAATAAATCCGGGCTAGGTGTATGTAGAAACTATAGAAAATGTTCAAGAAGGATGAGTGGACAAGAAGCCAGCTGTTTAGGGCAGTTGGTTTTGTATGCCAAATTTTTGGAGGAACCATTTTACCTTGATTGTAGTCTTGTAGCTCTCAGGTGGACTGGATTCTTTTTGCTTTTTCATACAAGTCATCTTACCCGAGTGTAATAAGCATTGATGAGTTGCTGTCATTATGCTAGATTGCAATATTGATAAGTAAGATTTCTCCATATACTGCATAAAATAGAACTTTTACACCATAGAATCGGTGTATTCAGGCTCAGCGAGTCTTGGTGTGGACTTGGGGATCTGAGTCTGAGTCAGGCTCTGTGAGTCTGTAGACCTGATTCACAGACTCAACCAAGTGCAGAAAAAATGAAAACCAACTTGACATTTTCAGAAAAAAGCATTAAAATCATATTTTAACTTTTTATATTTTTACAATTGCTAGGTTTTCCTTAGTTTTGGCCAAATTTTGCCACTTGATCCCGGTCAAAGAACAGCTTATTGTGTTTTCTTTAAGTCCATGTCTCAACACTATGAATGTGACCATGGTAGAAGCAGTTGTGAGTGACACGTATTATGACCACAGTAGAGTTAGTACTAAGTGACACATTTTTATCCACGGAAGCAGTTCTTCTAGTGCTGCTAGTAGTTTTGATATGACGACAATCTTAACTTGTTAAAACATTATTATTAATATACAAATTTCAATTTCTCCTACTGCTGCTAGGAATACCAATTTTAATAGACGACACATGGATACATTTCTATGAATGCCCACAGCATAACCTCCATGGCAGGAGACTAAATTGTTGCAGTTTTTCCAACTATTGAATTGACACTGCAAATAGTTGAACGAAACAGTACTGTTTCCAGTGAGAGTACCAATGAAAATATTATTAT
>VDFB02368022.1:0-30252 GCA_007258455.2 Sequoia sempervirens | reverse complement strand
TATGGACAGACATGGGATATGGTGATTTCTCAAGTTGAATATGCCTACAATGATAGTGTTAATAGAACGATAGGGAAAAGTCCATTTGAAGTTGTGTATGGGATGCACCCAAGAGGAGTTTGTGAACTTAGAGACCTTGGATCTCAAGAGAATAGGAGTGGACATGCAGAAGACTTCACTTAGACCATGAAGGAGATTCATGAGCAGGTTAAGAAGACAATCACAACAACAACACAAAAGTTGAAAGATAAAGTTGACTTATCAAGGAAGGATGTGCAATTCCAAGTAGGTGACTATGTCATGGTTCATCTTAACAAATCAAGGTTGTAGAAAGGAATGTCAACCAAAATGCAGATGAAAAGAGTAGGACCATGCAAGGTATTAGCTAAGTATGGGAAGAATGCATACAAGGTAGAACTTCCATCAAATTTGGGTATATCTCCTGTATTCAATGTTGCTGATTTGATCAGGTATAAGGGGACATTCAGTGATGAAGCTCAGAACAGTCAAGAAATCTTTAAGGATATCAGTAATATACCCCTTCCTAATCAAGAGAAACTTCAGGTAGAGAAGATCTTGGAATCCAGGGTGAAGAAGGCTACAAGACACAAGGTATACAAGGAGCACCTTGTCAAGTGGAGGAACAAACATGAATCTGAGGCTGCCTGGGTTGTGGAAGCTAATTTTAAGAAGTTAGGCATTGATATATCACTGATATCACCTCAAGTTCCTTGATCTTTGTGCTGAGAGGGGGAGAATGGTGCAGGAGCACCTGCCAAAGTGCTTAAGTGCAAACTTATTTTGAAGGTTTTTGTTTTAAATCCTTTTTGTTGTTTTGGTAAGGTCTTAAATACAATTTAGATTGTGTTTGAGGACCTTTTGGTTCTTAGGTAAAAGTTGAATAAATTGGGAAATCTGTTTGTGGTCGCTTCCTAAGCTTTTGTCAAAAATTGGAAAACACACTGTGTTTTACAAAAGCAATCTTTTGGCCGTTCTTAGGCTAAAAATGAAAACCTAAGCATTCCCAATGGATTGAAAAAGAGATCTCTCAACCTTTTGAAGAGGTTAGAAGCTTTGTACATTGGCAGTTTTCAGAAGAGTAATAAAAGAACAGTGATTTTTGTTGTGAAATTTCTGATTTTCTGTTTCTTGCGTGTGACAGCTGCAAGAAATGTATTGAGGAAAGTTTTGTTGAGTTAAAATGAATGTAGTGAAACCTTTTTAAACATTTCTTGTGGAATTTTAGTTATTTTCTCCATCGTTTTCTTCTATTGTGTAAATACTGTGTTTTTCTGTTTTGCTGTTTGACTGGTAAAATCCAGAATAATGGAGTTCTAGCTTGTTTTCTGACCGTACCAAGTAGTATGGGATCAGTGGAAACAAGGCTAGACTCCCTCCTTGTACATTATGTAAATATAAAATCCTTTTTGAGGGTTGGTAGCATGCTAAAAAGCTTTCCCTAGGCGAGTTGGCTAACACCCGGTTAGGGAAAGACAGTGACAAATTGGTATCTACGTTGCAGGGGTGTTGTATCTTCATGAAACAAATGTGTGCAGTGTTTGTAGGGACCTTCACAATGGTGGTCAAGAAGGCAGAGCCTTTGTTTAGTCTTTTGGAGGTTGGAACAAGCTGAACAGTCCAAGAAAAGAAGCAAAGAAAACCCTAGTTCTTGCAAGAACAGGGTACACCATATGTACGGACAGAAAACAGTCCAAGACCTCAAAAATCTGTTAGTGCTCCAAATTTGAGCAAGGGTGACAGAAGCAAGTTTGGCCTAATTAGGTGAAGGAGAGGAGTGATAAGCAATTGTCTTGTGTGAGGAGGCCTAAAAGGGGCTCAACCTTAGTAGCCTTTCCAAACCCTAAACTAGGGTTTAATGAAAGTGATAGAAGAAGGAAGATCTGTGCTTGTACAAGAACCTTCCCTTGACTGTTTTAAAGCTTTGAAAACCTATGCACACCCCTGAATGCAAGTTAGGAAACATTTGGAGATTAACTAGTCTTTAAGCTTATTAAGGGCTGGGTGGAGTATGTGTGAGAAAAGCAGAACTGATTGGTAGCAGAAAATTAGTGATGATAGCAAGGTTGGCAATGAACCAGGGGTACCTAAACTAGCAGAGGACCTACAGGTTGAATGGTGGATGAAGTGACACCTTAGGAGTTCTCAAGGCAAGGACTAGAGCATTGAGATTGTGATTGTCTCAATCCAACCCTATCCCTATCAATGCCTGGAACATGTATGGACCTGTACGGTTTGGTACGGACCTACACCTGGTTGGAAAAGTTAAATAATTTTTTAATCTTTCTAATTCTTTTTGTTTGAGTGAATTTCATTGTGTTTTGCAAAAGTTATTATCGAAATAGTGATTGCCATGTATAGATTTTCATTGTTTTCTACCTGAAAAATCTCTTTTATATGAATTGTATGACCTGATACGGTCAAGCGAAGTTATGTGGATGATGAAGCTATGAAATACAAAACTTTTTCTTTTTTTTGGAGTCATTTCATCAAGTTTTGCATAAGCTATTGCATTTTTAGTGATGACAGTCATGTACCCTAACTAGGGTTTCCAGCAACACTAAAAAATCATATCTCCCATTTGGCTCGGTGAAAAATGCTCAAATTTTCACTATTTTGATACCTTCCAATTTTTTCCAAGTTCTTAGGCTGTGATCTTTTGGCCACATGGAGTTATGGATGATTGTCTTAGAGAAAATATTGTTAAAAAGGGAATAAAGCCTGCTTGGTGGAGGCTTTGATAAAACCAATGCCTTATTTGGTCATGGTGAGTTGGGAAACCTATGAAATGTGTTGTGTTTGTTTGAACAAACTAAGATCTCATACCCCTTTGTTTTTTTTTCTCACTAAGTGCCCATTTGGCTACAAAGACAATATGCCTAAGTTGAATTTGAATGCCCTTAATCTATGTTTGCAATGAATCTTTGTGTGAAGGGTGTTAAAACAATCAAGTGTATTTAGGAGAAGGCCTTTCTCTGCATTAGATATTCTTTTCCACTTCTCCTACACCTCTAGGCCAAAGTATTCAACTGTGAAATTATGTCTTCTTATTCAATTTGTATCCAATTTAAATTTGGTTGTAGTACAGGTATATCATTGTTGTGTGGCAGAACCATGGTTGTTCATGATGTAAAATGTGAGTATCTATAAGGAAATTGTTTTAATCTTCTTGTTCGTTCCCTAGCAAAGTCACCAAAAATCTGTTGGTTAACAAATTTTGCACTTTCTAACAATTGAATTTCTTCACTCTATTGTCCAACATGAATGCAAATTAGTTACCAATAGTTGAGTAAAATATTTCCATGTGAATTTTTTTCTCTTTGAATTTTATGACGTATAGCTCCCTCTTCTAATGAGTAATATATATTTAAAAAAAAATTAAAATTGTAAATATGGGTATGTTTTTAACCAAAAAGTGGGAAAGACATAAAACTGAAATTGAATACTTATGAATGTTTAACATTGAACACGATTAAATGAGTATGGTCATGAAAAACATTTAGCACGTAGACTAATTACATTCCATGAGATATTCACTAATAATTTTTTCTAATTGAATAAAATACTGAAACTAAAATATATTCAGTAATTCAAAATGATTCTTCACTCACACAAAAACACAATAATCAAAAGAAACCAATTATAACACACATATTACAATAGATCTCATTCATTCATTAATCCAATTGTTTCTCATAGACATATAGTTTTTAGTTTCAAAAGTATCCTTCTATTTCCTTCTTTTCAAAAAAATTATAAGAGAGTTCTCAATAACATCACATTACGTATATATATATATATATATTCAAGTGTAACTATTTCTTGGAATAACTAAAAATTAAAAGTCTCTTTCATTTCTTGAGACTTAACGTTCATTACAAAACATATTAAATTAAAAATAAGAGAGCTAAATTGTTGAGGTGGCATGTTTCCAATAACTCCTTGTGATGATTGAGTAGTTGACATGGTGATTCTAGCTTTGTACCCTTAGAATGCTTTGAACATTGGAGGCATGTCATTGTGTTGAGGAATGATTACATTCTTAGTCCTTAGCTTCCAAAGAGCCTTGTTTTATCTTGCTACATCTTTTTTTTAGTATGTTGTTGCAATCCCACAAGATTAAGACAATGATAGATCAATACTATTGAGTCTCCTCATGTTTTCCACACTGATATTATGTTTGTCACAAAGGCTCTCCATTAATTCTTTAAAATTCCCTTTCAAAATCTCCACATCCTCATCATAAGGATCATTATCTTTCTAGAGATTGACACCAATGTTTGAAAGGTTCTTTTGGATCTTAGCATTCATCTGATTATACTCATTAAGAATTTTTTCTTGCTCCAGTGTATTTTTCTTAAGGAATGAAAGACTATATTCAATACTCCTCTTCCACATGACACATCTACTATCATCAATGCTTGGCAAAACTTGTTCAGCCATCAATTTGTCAGCTCCTAATCATTTCTTTAAAATCACCATCAATTTTTAACCAAATGAAATCTTAATGCTTGGCAATGGTAATCTCCTTATCTATCTCAATCTTCTATACTTCAACATCCTTAGATATCTTCTTCATATCTATGATGAATTTTGTTCCTTTAACCAAGATATCTATAGTCCAATCTTCAGTGATCTTCCCATAGGTTTTATAACCATGAACTTTACTAACCATACCCTTACCTATGGACAAAGTTGGATAAAAAGGAACATTCATCTAGCTAATTGGTTAAGGAATGGGATCAATCAGTGATTTTAAGCATTCAGTTAATATTTTTACCTCCTGCTTCAACTCATCTTTTCTCTATTTATCCCTAGTTGTTCTCTCCACCAATCTATCAGCAGTCACCTAAAATTTATATATGTCCTTATCTCTAGTGGAAGGCCCCAAATTAACCTTAGTGATATTGAATTCACTAGTCGTTGCATGTCCTACATCCTTTTACATAGAGGAATGTGCTATTTCCACATAAATATTTTTGGTATTAATATCATCCATCGATCTAGATGTTATTTTTAACTTCTTAGACTTGGGATTCCTCTAGAGCAATTAGCCAATGAAATCCTTATTAGTGAGATTTAACTGAACCATTTTCCTTTTCTTTGACAAGGTTTGTTCTAACCATGAAGTAGAAGTGGGAGTTGTCATGTACTTGGTACCAAGAAATGCGAATTGTAGATATCTAAGGGGAGGAGTATCAAAGATTATCACTTTAGGAGAAGGTGGAGTAGGCCCTACCCTAGGTGGAAAATTCTATGGTGAAATTAGTGGAGGAGAATTATGAGAATGAGAAGAATCACTTTCTTGTTATGTAGAGGAAGGAACATCAACCATCTCTTCTTCTACTATTTGTTTGTCCTTCTCCTTCTACATTTGCTCTGGAAAAAAATCATCTCCACAAGTTTTCGTTGGCATCCCTTTCTTTGGAGGATCTTCATCACCACCTCCTTGTCCACTTGGGACCGTTTTTTGAGAAGAGGAGGATGATGGTGCTTGACTGCTTTCTCCTTGATGTTGAGCATCTTGATACTTTAGGGGCATAGTTGTTTGTTTTTTTGTATTTTTCCTAGCCAACCAATCCTATGTTCTTTTAAGTACTATTGTAGTCTTAGCATTTATACTTTCTACTTCCTTAATACTCCAATATATCAACATAATTGGTTATTCCTGCACATGATTGACAAAAATTGGGTCCAGTAGATCACATTCATCATCTTCTATACCTTGTATATCCCAATTTAATCTAAATATTATAATTTTCCTTATTTATAAAATCTCATCCAATCCCTTCTTTGAACCTCATACTCATCTACACAGTCTACCCAATAATCCTCATGATGTGGAATATGATAAAAGCTTGTCCCTAATTAAAAAATTTCTTTAAAGAAGTTTTTACTGTCAAAGGGAAATCTCCTCTCATAAAATTACATTGTGTACTTCGTTAAATCTCTTTCAATGTTGAGGGAATTTGACATTGAATTGCAAGAGTAATACCCAAGTCCAATAGGAAATTTAATACCTACATTCTTCCTTTCTTGACATATTTTATTTACCTCTACAACTTGTCTACATACTTCTATGAGAACAAATTTATCCTCTACATATTTAGGTAGCTTTTAAGGGAGTCCGTCAAAACCTCCAATTCTGATATAAGTAAACCTTTGAAACTAAATGAAGTGCCTACCCTAAGTATCAATTAATTGGATATCTTCTAAAGAAATCCTCAAGCCTATGTCCCCTTGGATCTTTCTTACCATTCTCATGGCGAATGCATCATTCACTCTTCTAAAGCGCCTAAAACTTCTTTTCGATTGGAGTTGATTATAATAGTCATATATATTGAACATCTTCATCATGAACCTTGATTGGTATTTTTTGATTAAGGTGTCTCAACCTTTGATTCCTAGCATTAATTTTAGGATAAATAATTACAAATATTGATATATCCTAAGTTGCCAACTGTAATAGTTTTCATAACACATTGTAGGACCCATCGAGGAGTGTTATATCCTACATGCAAGGTGTGGAGCTCAACGGAGTGCCAATTGTCACCTAGGTGCTTATTTGAAGCATTGTAGCTTGTGTGTACTTCATGGAGGTGCGCCATAGTGCCACTTGTCACTTGGGCACTCATTTGGAGAGAGGAGTTTGTAAAAACTTCTCAGAGTTGCACGGTGGTGACATGTATCAAGACATTTTGAGATAACTATGGCATGTCCCTATTTTTGATGAATTTGGTGCCCACTTTTAAAATTCAAGGTTGGAAGTTATTATTTTCAATTGGATTTATGCAAGGGTGAAGTTTCTACTCCTAGTTGAGTCAAACTTGGAATATGGACACCCAAATTTTTGACAGGTGCTTTTTTGCATGTGCATGTTGCATGCTTTTGCATGTAGTACCTTTCTTGTTGTATGTTCATGCATGGGTGTGGGTTTGAGGAAACTTCTATCCTGAGCATTGTAAACTATATATATAGGTGTTATGCTAGAGGAGTTGTGAGAGAAGCATTGTTTGCAGGGGTTATGTTGTCACATTTTCTCCAGAAGAGCAAGATGTAATCTTCAATGTAAATTGGAGATGCAATCTCCATGATAAAGCTATGAGCCTATAATTGTATTGTAACTAGTTTTGTTTTTGATAATACAATGGTTCTATGCTTTGGAGTGTGGGATTTTTTACCCAAAAGGGTTTTCCCCATGTATATTTGTCTCCCTTCACTTTTTTTTATTCTTCTATTATTTAAATGTTAATTAACATGTCATTATGTTGTTGAATGTTAATGGATCTGAATAACTACATTTCTTTCCTCTAAGGATTAATGGGTGAAATTAAAATTGTCTGTTTCTGCTATAAAACATAGTTCTATGTACTTGTATCACAAAAAAAGAAAGGATACTAGATGTGCATTAAGATTCTCAAATACTATTTCGAGGTCAATATTTCCCTTTAGTCTCAAGCCTGGCCAAGGTCTAGTACATGCAATGGCATAGAACAAATAAGATGTCCTATATAAAGACTTATTGAGAGGAAAATTATGATCATAGAATGCATTTGGTGAACATATGAGTTGATCCCAATCAAGATACTACTCACCATAGATAATTATTTGTATAAAGAAATACATCCAGTCTTCAAAATCATGAGCCCTTTCATTTCCTCTCAACCTATGTAAGAGAACAATCATATCAGAGATATCATCAACAAAATGGGTCCTATGTATCTTTTTTGGGAAAATAAGATTTTCCTCTTTTTGGGGTGGAAAACCATTCCCTAGTGATAATGTTCTTGTATTCCCCTTTCTTCTCCTAAAAATATTGATAAGAAAGAGTGAAATTGAAATCTGTGTACACTTCTCTTTGTGGAAATTGCAAACATGAGGCAAAAGTATCCCTATTTATCTTAACAAGGTCAATCTATTAGATCATTCATTTTGGTTTCCCTTGCATTGGAGTCGTAGTGATTGATGCATTCTAAGACTAAGTTTGTACACTACACCACCACTAGAAAGGTTATGACGTGCAACAACCCACTTTCAATAAGTCTTTAAGTAATCGGGGATCTATCATCCTTCCTATTTTTTTTTCAAAATTCATCTAGATTAATGTGCCCTAGTTTGGTGTCCCCAATTTTTTGTATCTTACTCGATAGATTGGACAAATTTTCATAACCTTGTTAGAAATTAGGATCTTAGAATAGTAACCTGTTGATGGCGGTTTTGGCACCACAACAATGCAAACAAAATATTGCTATTTTGCTTCTCTTGAAAGAGAAAGGCAACACATGGATGCCTTAGATCCCAAGGTCCTTGTAGTTGGGTCTCAACTGTGTTGATGTTACTCAGTGGTCAATGCAACAGTAATATTCAAGGGGCCTGCTGGTGTTGAGCTTCTGGATTGTTCTGAGATCAAGCATGAAATAAAACCTACTCTAACAGGGGTTTTTTAAGAAATATAAAAAGATAAGTCAGAGTTTTGAAACAAAAAAGAACAATAGTTCATCCGACCTTAACTAGACTTGTTAACTTTAAGGAATTATAAATTAAAATTGCATAACAAGATAAGCTTGTGATTGACACACAACCTCTTTCATTCACAGTGCTAATTCACATAACAAATCTTTAAGTTACTTATTTAAACAAAACACAGAATAACATTTCACTCCTTGAAGACTTCACAAATCAAATGATCAATTAAGACAAATATCATTCAGGAACACAACATGAAGTAGATTAAACTCAAATTGCTTCTACTGTCAATAAAATAGATAAGCAATATTTACAAAACTAGCACAATCACCAGTGTACAGAGAATCTGTGGCTCCAGATTGTTTCCAACTACACTAAGAGAACTTAGAAAATACATTACAATTTGTACTAAAACCTTACTGCTAACCAAGAAGACAAGAGAAGCTCTCATTACTGAGAATCAAGATGCAACTCTCTCTCCTTCTGTTAACTGACTAACTCCTAACAATTCTAATTCTAAAAGCTATTGATAATTAAAGTTCTTTTAATCTAGAAGTTCTAATACTAAAAGTTCTAACCGTAAAAACTCTAACCTTTACAAAGAGGCAAGAACACCTTATATACAGAGTGCATCGAAAAGAATGCATTGTCCCCCTGCACTAGGGTTTACAAAATATTTGCATCTAGGAGAGTCGGCTCTCAGATCTTTTTGAGGAAAGCCAAAACTGCATTCAATGTGAATCCTTGTTGTCCATGTTGATGAAGGATTCCTACTCGCAGGAGAAGTTTTTAGATCTTTTGACAACTACAACATTAACTCTAGCATCTTCATGTCCACCTTTGAAATCCCTCGCTGAGTCGCCTTGAATGCTCCAGGATATCTGCATTAATATTGATCTTCCTTTGTCAGTGGTCACCACAGGTGTCCCTCTGAGTCATGGCTTCTTCATTCTTCGGCCTCCCTTCCATTCTGGAGTCCTCTGCTCATTGATCGTTCTTCCGGAAGAACCATCGAGCCTTGCTCTAGATTTAAACCTTTCACCTAAGTCGATCCATTGCCTTTGGATCTCAGAAGGAATCCATTTCGCTCGTATTTTGTTGTTTTTCATCACAGGGGTAGTCAATTGGTCAAAGGGACCGATGAGTCATTCTTTTGGCTCCTTCTGATTGGTCGGGCATACTCCAAGCTAGCTCCTCAGGCGGTCAAAGGTTGTTCGATCAACATTGCATGTTGGTGAGACATTGTCGGTGCCTCCCTGATACGATCCCATCCTTCAGCAGTCATTAGGGTAGCATGGGGCATTCGATGAGACCCTTCGGTGAGCTGTGGGAGTCATACCGAGCTCCAAAAGAACATCGGCAAGATAGCCGCTCATTGGTAAGACATCACAGCGATGACATCCCTCTTACTAGATTGGAGTTCATTTTCCTTTCAGCAAGACTTCTTAATCAGCACAAGGTCATGGTGATTTCCCCTTGGTTATACCGATATCTACTTTTCTTTGTGAACCTACCACTATCGGCAAGACTTTCATAGTCGCTAAGACCTCCTGGCGAAGATGAAAACCCTTCAGCGAGCCTCTTCATGTCGGCAAGACTATAATGTTTCGGGGAGACCTTTCCCCGAACCTCTTTCTTCTTACCGAGCCCATTTCTTTTGCTGAGACACCTTGGAGTCGCCCAAACATTTCGCTGAGTGCCCTTTATTCTTCTAGAGTCTCCCTGATTTCCTTTGTTTCGGCATCACCCTCATAGTCGGTGAGACATTACACCGAGTCCCATATCCTTCGGCGATTTTATTTTATTTTCGCCAGACCCTGCTTTATGTCGGCATGACCTTCGCTTGTCGTCATGACCTCATAGCGAAGTTCCCTTAGTTGTTGGGAGTCTCTCCAAATTCTTTTTGTTGACCTTCTCGCACCAGTTTCTATTTTTGTTTCAGTGTGACTTTCTTCCTTCACCAAGACCTTATGGCGAAGGCATGATCCTTGGTCGAGCTCATCTTATCGGCAGGACCCTTTCCCTTCGGTAGAACCTTTTGCCGAAGGCAACACCTCTTGGCGACCTTGCCCCACTATCACCAAGACTTTTGTATCGGCAGGACCTTTCGCCAATTTCTTTCACTTTCACCGAGCTTCTCTTTTGTGTCACTGAGACTTTCTTCAGTCGAGGAGATGTCTTATAGAAACCTTATGTCTCGATGAGAGCCTCTACATGTTTCTTTGGTCGCCGAGACTTATTAATTTTCTTGTCGAAGACCACTGATAGAATCCCTTTGTGGCATGTCGGTGTAACTTTGTGAATTCGCCGAGACCATATGCCGAAGAAGATGACTCCCGCCGATGCCACTTTTGTCGCTGTGACCTCACCTCTTCGGCCAAACATTATACCGAAGGTTTTATCCTTCGCTGAATGCAACTCCCTTCGGCAAGACTTTGAGATTTCGCTGAGACTTCTTAGCGAAGAAGTTGACTCCCGCCGAAGGGATAACTCGTTGTGCGGTAGTCGGGGAGACATCGTGAACTCGCCAAGACTTCTCTCCAAATGAAAGTCTCTCACCGAGACGTATTTTCCCTGCCACCGGTCGGTGAGACCAAAAGATCTCGGCGAGACTTCTCTCCGAATGAAACCCCTCATGTCGATAGGAAATTCACATCGCCAGGACGATGACCCCTGTCTTGCCGACAAATCCTGCATATGATTCTTGATTGCTGTGACATCTCTGGGGTCTTGCCGATAGGCAACATAAACGCAGATTTGAACCAAATGAACCATGAGTCAGTGAAACCATGATAACCCTATGCCGATAAGATGCACAATGGGGAGTATTCCAATTCCTTGGGATTCTGAACAGTCAGAGCCGAACCACCAGTCGGTAAGAGTCTAGAAAAGTCTTACCGACTTTTGCCTTAACTGATTTTCATAACCAACTGGATTGAGGACAGCCTTCCAACTGAGCTCCCTTGGCAAATATCATCATGTATGTGATTTAGTCCTGCATTCAACAAAGAAAACCACAGTAAAGATCATACAGATTAAATAATCAAAATCGTCATTGAAATGAATCCCACGTTAGTAAGGTGCAGTTAAATTCTCAAACAAAATGATCATACCAAAAAGATCAGGTTTCAAGTCGACCCGCAGAATCCAAGCCAGGGAGGAATTTCGGAGAATTCCGAGTCAGGCGGATTCTAGTGGAATAAACATGAAAACACCCACAAGAAGCCTAATTCGATCATTATCAAACAAAGAACAACATGTGAGATCTCAAAAAAGCATCAATCATTTATTAGCCAATCCTGTTACTCCATAATTCCTCACGTTTCTTCAGATTCTGGGGAAATCCACGCGGGATGGATTTCGGTGAAAGAGAAAACATTCTCGCGAATTCAGAAAAATAGGGGACAACGGATTTTGGGAAAATATGGTCCACGCAGAATTCTGCGTAGACCAAAAATCCCCAAACCAAAAGTGCTCAGCCAGAGTTCAAGTGAGATCCAGAAAAATCCATATGGGGTGGAAAATCCTGAACCCAGGAGAAAACCCGAATTTCAACTGAGGCAAAACCAAAAAAACAACCAAAGGCAAAGGAAACAAAAGAAAGGGGGACCCGTTTTGTTCCAAATCAAAATGGGGTGGTTATGCAAGGCATAACAAATGGCGACTCGATTGGGAAAATGGTTTAACCATTTTCAAGAATCTGAAGGATTCAGCTACCCAAAACTCCTAGTTCATAAGCATCACAACTCCAGTTGGGTCAGTTTTAGAAGCAAGGTTGAGCTAGGATCTCAAATGTAAGTCAATCAATGGCTACCCCCTGAATCAATGTGTGTGCTTGATTGTGCATCACATCTCTTATGAAGTTTTCTTCATCTTTTGGACAACAATGTGTAAGATTTGAGCTATATGAGTTGACCTCCTTTAGCTGTTGTGCAATGATATCCTAGGCATTGCTCCGCTGCTAGTCAGGCGTACATAGCCCCGACAGAGATACCTCTAGTTTTCTCACAGCATTGCTCTACTGCCAGTCAAGCGTCCATAGCCCCGGTAGAGATACTAGAATCACCCATTCATATTGAGCCTCTTTTCTTTTGATAATTCTTTTCTTTTTTCTTTTGAAGTTTCAGATATTTCACTTAATTCTCTTTTTCTTTTCAATATGTCAGATGCTTAACATCCGATCAAGGTTGAAAACTACCATGGACATCATAACAGCAATTGGGAGATTGGATTTTTCACTCAAATCTTACAACACTATCATCCTAGGACAAATATATCATTACAAGAGGGGATGATGTTAATGATTTGTGACAGATTCAGAGGGAGCTAATGAAGGTTACTTACTTTATACCTTGTTTTCAAGACATTCCACAACCTTCATTGACAATGGGCATGAAACAAAGAGATTAGGAAAAAATCACCCAACCAGAAGCATGAAAATATCTAAACCATTCTTCTCCAAATGACCAAAGTATACTTCAGATAACAACCCACAGCTTCAGGTAGAAAGAAATAGACCAAACCCCCAAAGAACTGAACAAACAGAAGACAAAAGGAGACAGGGACAAGTGTACAAATAGGAAGCTATTTACAGACAAGAGCCACATTATTTACACAAAGAGCAGCAGATTATTTACACAAAGGAAAGAGTTATTTACAAACAGGAGACAAAATAAATTATTTACATAAAAAAAACAACGCATTACTTACATACAGAACCGAGATTAGCAAGTCTCAAGATTCAAAATAGTGCTTAAGGAACTGCCCATTAATAGACAAAGGAATAGGTTCTCTAGTTAGGCTACTCAGTCTAAAATCATTTTCCCCTAGGATCTCAGCAATCTGATAAGGACCTAGCCAAAGTTTGTCAAATTTCTGGTGACTACCCTTCTTTTCACTAGCCTTATCCCATAACAGCACTAGGTCAGATATCCTAAAAGCCTTTATCTTGGCTCTTTTGTCAAACCAGCATTTGACAACAGCCTGGTGCTTGAAGAATTGTTGTAAGGCCACATTTCTCTGCTCCTCTAATTTCAGCAAAGCAGCTAACCTGATCTCTATCCTATTGTCACTGGAGTAGAATTTCTGCATGAACTCCAGGATAGGTATTTGCAGATGGATAGGAAAGACAGGCTATTGGCCATATACCAGCTTGAATGGTGAGGTGTTTAAGGCAGCCTTAATCCTAGTCCTATCTGCCCACAATGTAAATCTCAGCTGGGTATGCCAATCTCTAGGGTTATGTTCTAACAGTTTCTTAATCACCCCTAAGAGATTCTTATTGGTTGACTCTGCAACTCCATTGCCTTGTGGGTAATAATTCGAAGAATATTTTAGGACAATCTTGTGATCGTATGCCCAGGAAATAAATTCGACAGAAGAGAAAGCAGAACCATCACATACCAGAGCGAAAGGTACCCCAAACCTTGTAGTGATGCATTCAGTGAGGAACTTGATCACTACCTCTGTGGTGTTGTTCTTGCAGGTATAGCCTATGGCCTCTGTCCACCTATGCAATAGTCAGTGGCAGTCAAGATGAATTTATGTCCTGTAGAAGAGTTTGGGTTAATCACTCCAATAAAATCTAGTGCCCACTGGGAAAATGGCCTCACCTCGTAGACGGGCTGCAATGGCATGGCTGCATGGTGTTCCCTTGGTGCAGAAATCTGATAGATGTGACATGTCCTCACATGCTGATGGGAATCTTTTTGAATATTACTGTGGTTAAGAATAACCGATCGAGGGACTCGGTAGCCAAAAGAATCTGCGCACTCCATGACTCGTGCTAGCGTTTCCCATGAAACTCGAGATCACATGTTTAGCCTCTTGATGATCAAGGCATCTCAGGTATACTCCTTCAAAAATTTTCCTATATAGCAACCCTCCTTTGAGCATGTAGTGAGAACTCTTCAGTCTTAAGGCTCTCCTTTGAGTCGCATTCATTTCTTCTGGACATCGATTGTTGAGCATAAAGTAAATGATATCAGCATACCATGGGTCATTAGAGAAAGTCTGGGTTGTGTATTGCTGATAGATGATGTTGTCACCAGCGTTCGCCATGGACTTGGATAAACCTGTGCCCCTGACTAGCTTCATAGGGTGTATCTCCAGGTTGAATTCTTGCAGGATGACCATCCATTTGCCTCTCCTTTCTCCCAGCTCGCTTTGCATGAGTAGGGACTTCTGCCAAATGCATTCGAGCTATAGGGACGACTTTTGGCTGAGGATGTGTAATGCCAAAATTTCTTGACAACCCGCGACCAATGCGCGGTGCTTGCTCTTTAAGAGACTCCGTATCCGATTTCAGATTTTTGAATAGAGAGCTCATGAAAGCACCGTCTCCTCCTTCTTCTTGTCGCTAAGCTAATACATACCGCATAGGAATGGTTAGAGGCAAAAGAGTAAATGTAGAAATGGCCTCTTGTAACGGGCTGGTGAGCATGGGCAGGCCTCTCAAATCGGGCTTGGACTTGTGAGAACACGGCCTTTGCTTCATCCATCCACTCTATCTTGGCGTCCTTCTTCATCATTTCATTCAGAGGTTTTACAATCTTTGCAAAGCCCATGATGAACTTCCTCATGAAGTTGATTTTCCTAAAGAAAGACCTCAACTCTTTATTACTTCCTGGCCTGGTGGTCTTTAGGATGGACTCGACTCAATCTGGGTCAATTGAAATCCCTCTTTCAGAAATTATGTGCCCCAAGAGCTTCCCTTCAGAAACTTCGAACATGCATTTGTTGGATCTCGAACGCCATATTGATGCATCGCTCCGTAACTCCCGGCTAAGTCCGGCAGCATTTATTCGGGCCTGGTCTTTGGAGAATACCATCAAGTCATCCATGTAAACAATGATGCACTTACCGATTAGGTCCTTGAAATCTATATCCATGGTGCGCTGGAAAGTTGCTCCAGCATTTATCAGACTGAATGGCATCCTTCTGTATGCAAAATTTCCCCATTTCATAGTGAAGGATGTCTTCATTCTGTCTTCACAGTCGACCATTACCTGATTGTACCCAGAGTAACCATCCAAAAAGGATATCATCTAAGATCCATTAACTGTCTACAACACTTCATCCAGAGAAGGGAGCGGGTAGTTATCCTTTTCTAAGGCTTTATTGAGATTTCTGAAGTCGACACACAGCCTGATCTCCCTGTTTTTCTTATGAACTGGGACTAAGTTAGCCATGCAGGTTGAATGGCGCACGAGGAAGATTATCCTGGCAGAGAGTAATTTTTGGACTTCTTTATAGATCAATGGTTCAATCAAGGCATTGACAAGGCGCTGCTTCTGTCAAAAAGGCTTAACCTCAGGCTTCAAGGGGATAGTGTGAGTCATAATAGAAGCATCAAATGTCTGGAGGTCTTCATACCCCGAGGCAATCATAGCAATATCCTTTTTAAGCGCCCTCAGTATGTCTTCTCTAATTACTTCTGGGCAGGCCTTCCCTATATAGACATTCCTTTCAGGGCCAGCATCAGACAAGTTGACTATTTCATATTCGCCTCCCTTTTCTTCAGCTGATATTTTCTCTTGAGCCCTTGGATTTGAGTCAAAAATTCTTTCTAAAGCAACCATTCCCTTGGGAATGTTATTAGTTTTCAGATTAAGAACTCCCTCTGTATCACATTCCTCAGGGCTCTAATCCCCTTAGTCTCTGTTGGACTCATCAATAATTTTCCCTTCAAAAACATCAGAACTTGCTAGGAAAGCAAGGATATGTCGATCATCATCAAAGACCTAGAAATTCTTGATATTGTCAGGAATAGCTAGGGTGGACATCAGTTCCATTGAGAATCTTTTGAATTTGGAGCCTTGTATAGGTTCCAAGGTGCTTGCAGCAACAACTAGTGAATCAGCTACCTGATTTTCTTCTCTAGGGATTAAGCTAATCCAAAAAGCATCAAAGTCTTCGATTAGGTTCCATACCCTGTTCCTATATGCTGCCAGCCTCTTGTTGTGACATGTATATTGGCCACGCACTTGCCTGATAACTATTTCTGAATCTCCCTTGACCATCAAGGCAATGACCTTCTTCTTATGAGCAAACATCAGTCCCCATGCCAGAGCTTCATATTATGCCACGTTGTTTGTGCATCCAAATTACAACCTGTAAGAAGCAAAGAAGGTTTTCCCTTGAGGGCTAGTTAGTACAATTCCAACACCACTGCATGTCTTAGATTTAGATCCATCAAAGGTAAGGGTCCACAACTGATCAGGGGTTGGAGTTGATTTTTTTTAAGTTGTTATGGGGGTTTGATCTAGATGAGTCGAGGATGGGACTTCTCGATCTTTTACATCAGGTACAAGGAAAGGGTATTCCACCAGTTCCTTTGGTATAATTTCCAATTCCTTTATAGATATATGATGTGATCAACAGTTATCCTCTGGACATTCACTTGCATCTTGGGGTTGCTCCTCAAAAACATGCTGATTTGAAAGCGTATTAGGGGTGGGTTCAATTTGAGAAGGAACCTCAGTTGAAGGCATATTGTCCCTGGTTAACATTATTGCTTCCTTACCGAGTAGTTTTACCATGGAATTGTAAAAATTTGATGATCTCACATGTTAGTTTTACTCATAAACTTCTAGATTTGATCCTACCGTGTGCATTTTCCACTCATATTTTTCCCCTTTGTCCCATTGAATCCATTGAGTCATGCATATTTTACATCATGGTTCAGGTTGGCATGACATTTTCTTTGTCTCCCCGACTCGTTTTGCTAACTTCTATGTTTTAGGGTGGTCGGCAGGACTTCTCACATGTTTCGGCGATCGCATTGGCGGGTGGAACCTTATCGGCATGTGTTGTGGCTATCGGGTTGAAGTCTCCCCGATCTTCTCTTGTCTTACTGACCAGTGCCTAAGTGGTCATTTTGGTGAGAGTTGGATTCCTCAGAGGGGGGTCTCAACGACTTCGTTATGTCATGCCGACCCGAAGGAGGGGTACATCGGCATAAGTTTTTTCCTTGGTGGAAGCTCTCACTGAATTCATCATGTCTCGCCGATTGGAGGAACAAAATTGTCTTATCGGCATAAGTTAGGATCTTCGGTGGAAGTCATAGCGAACCCAAGGGTGTCTCACCGACTGGCAACTATAACATACACTTCGGTAAGACTTATGAGCTTCAGTATTATGTCTTGGTGAGCCCGTCAGGTCTTGCCGACAAAATCTAACGAATGGCTTTCAGCAAAAGTATTATGTTGTCTTGGCGAATTGGTATGTGCTCGGGTTGACTTCGAAGCCTTCGGTGAAACATTATATTGTCTACATAAGGTTTCCTCGATAGTCACAGGTTATAGCGACAAACATGAAGACGAAGGTTTCTATCGGTATAAGGACATTGATGTCTTGGCGATACATTGTGGCTTGAGGTTTTCGGTAGAACGAAGTGACATCTACAAGAGGTCTCCCCTACGCTAATATGCGCGTAGCGACCGGTGAACATGAAAATGGAAAGCACGTGAGGAATGCACTTCGATATAACATGCGGATGGTCACGGCGAAGGCGGATAACACAGGGGAACTCGGGCAGCAACGATTGACGTTATTTTTCCTTCGACATACCTTCTGGGCTGTCTTGGCGAATGGTTGGCGAATAAAACAGAGATTCAAATGTTGTTGGCCGACATGTATATGTTTGATAACCGTTGCCTGCCGACATGTGAGATTTGCCCGTATTTGGTGTTGGGCCGACATGGATTTTCATTATGTTTTATTTTCTAATGCTGGCTATAAATATGCCTCGAGATTGTAATTGAATAGGGAGATTTTAGATTAGAAGCAGTAGGTAGTCAGATGGCTACAGTAGGATAATTTTCTCTTTTCAAAGACTATGTGCATGATTTCAAAATTGTGGTTTCAATAAATTAGTTGTGTGGTAGGCTGTTTCCGTATCAATTGTATGTTGAATTTACGCTGAGCATTGCCAAGTTGTCTCCAAGTTGGATTCTTTCTAGTTGTCAAAATTGAAATAACAAGTTTATTCTCGCTTATCTAGCAGTCATTGTTGTATCTCATGGTGATTAATTGGACTGTTCTTCTGCTAGACAAATCCTTCGCTGGATCAGCTGCAATCGTGGGGAATTCATCTAGATTCTTAAAGTAGAGCTTAGTAATCATAACCATGCATTGTTTATACAAGTTATAAATAGATCATATGCCTACAATTTTATTTTCTGCCAGAATAAGCTTCTCACCTCTATTTCGTTTGACTCCGCATACCCAAAAAGGCACTGGTCTCTACATTTCATCATTTTGAATTCACTTAATCTCTTTACATCTGTTAATCAAACATTTTAGGATTTAGATTAGAAGATTGCTATCATGTTTGGTTTCATTTTGTTCACTGTTATCTACCATTGTGGACAAAATCATTTCAGAAAGATAATCATAAGTTAAGTCTGCACTATTCAGAGAGGTACACCCACCTTGGTCTTGCAGCACTAGAAGAGTAGAAGGTTTGATTGTTTCAAACCTTGTTCTGTTACCCTAAAACGTTGTGAAAGCTTGGCAACCTTTCGTGGTTCAAACCTATGTTTTTGAGAGCTAACAAATTGGCGACTCTGCTAGAGAATAACTTGAGAAAATCTGGTGGCAGATAGCCTTGCCTTATAGAGTCATACAAATTTTTAAATCAGGTCTTCAAATAGAGATTCATAATTTTGTAGTTTGTAGCTCCCCATCCGAGTCACACAACTAACAAATTGGTGACTCTGTTGGGAATCAACATCAGAAAATTCAGTTGAGGACCAACATCATAGAGTCATTGGAGGAAAAGTTGTAATTTGAGAAGTTTCAGAAGGGGTGATTTCGCTGGGAAATATCAGAAATAATGATTTTCCTACTTTTGGAAAAGTAGGTGACAACTCTGAAAGAATATTTTGCAACTGTTCAAAAATGAATAAAGGAGGATTTCAGTTCAGGGGAGGTCATCAGTATGTGCCATATTATCATACACAATACTACGGTCCAATGTACCAGCATCCATATCCGCCTAGTGCCCCTCCTTACCAGCATACAACAAGGATCAAACAGTTTGATTTTTCAAGGATTCAATTATCCCCTTATCCAATGGATGGCAGTTGGAGGGGTATTGTTCCAAAGTTTACAATATGTGATGCAATCACTGCTGAAGATCATTTAAGAAGTTTCAATGCTTTCATCCAAGATTTGGATGTGCCCTATGAAGATTTATGCATGAGGCTATTTATGATATCACTAGTTGAAGATGCTAGGGATTGGTTCAATAGTCTACTAGCTATCTCTATTGATTCTCTCCAAGGATTTCAAGATCAATTCCTTGAACAATTTGGGAATCCAAGTGTACCATATTTTGCTCTTCGTGAATTATTGAACATTTAGAAAGATCAAAGTGATACAATTTATGATTTCAATCAGAGATTCAATAAGTTATAGAATAAAATACCTATTGGATCAAAGTTGCCAGATTCTATAGCACTGAGTATTTATTTGAATGCATTTGATCCAAAGACAGGGTATGAGCTGAGAAATAAATTCCCAAGAATCTTGGCTAAGGCACAGAAGATGGCACAAACAATTGAAAACAATAGGAAGGCTACTGGGATGATCAGTAAAGGATATATTCCTAGGGTTTCTCAGCAAAGCAACACATACAGGAATGAAAGGCCGAGGTTGCATGGCATGCCTTATAATACAAACTAGAAGGACAACAAACCTATAACAGCTAGGCCTGGAAGTGAGGGAGCTTCTGATCCATTGAGCAAGAAAGGAACCTATATGGTAAGTAACAATTAATTTTGTGATTTTTGTGATAAGCCACATTCCCCAGATTATTGTGTTGTAGCTCAGAGAATGCGAGAAGAGGGAATGTTGATGGGAAACAATGAAGAAGATCACATAGTATTTTTGACTTCAGATACTTTTCACCATGTTGTGGGAAAGTATTCATCTTCAGAGGATGAGGGTTATCAGCATGATGCTTCAAATTAGAAATATAATGTTCATATGCCTGAACGACAGGTCCTTCCTGACTATAAAGAAGATTATACAATGCCACATTCTGTTGAGGTGCCTGCTCAATACAATATGAAGAGACTTATTGAAGAAGAGGTAGAAAGACTAACTGTTGCTGATTAGAAGGAAGAAAACAAAAGAGAGACATTGGAGCAAAAGAAAGGGATTGAGGCAGAAGGCTCCTCTTTTAACTTCATTCAAGCATTGTCCCAGGGAATAAGGTATGAGAACATTATCAAGGTTGATTCCAATGATTGTATTTCTGATGAGTATAGAGAAATTGATCAAACAATGCTTCCAATAGAAGATGAGATATGTGCAAGTCAGTATGATTCCTGTGATAGCTTGCATAATGAAGATGAAGGTGCAAGATACCTCTCTTGCATAACAGATTGTGATGGGGAAAGTAGTGTGTGTTATGAGGGATCCAATGAATATTCTGATGCTGATGATGAACCTGAGGATTTTGATCTGCAGTCAAGGGATTCTTCTACTACTTATGAGGATCTGGATGGAGAGGCAATGGGAGATATTGATTCATCAGATAGTAAGTATACAATACCTTTGGCTGCAGTTGAAAGTTATGAAGATATATCTAATGAAGAAGAGGTTTGTACATTTGAAAGTGATTTCCAAATTTTTTCAAACTCGTTGTATGATGAAGAGTTAAATGAAGATCAGAGGATTTTTTGCCAAGGTGTGTCAATGAGTAAGTTTTAGATATTTTCAAATCCATTCTGTAAAAAGGAGGAAATAATTTTAGACAAGCAAAATGATGGAATAAATGATTGCATTGATGATGTTTATGATTTCCCATTCTCTGATGGTATTGAATTTATGTTTGATGATGACAAAAGCAAGGAGTATAATTGTAGTGATGAAAATATAGAGACTTGTTCACTTGTCAGTGAAAAGATTGCAAATTGGTTTACTTCTGAATACCAGGGATGTGCACATGATGAAGATCTTGAAGTTTTGTCTCCAGCTTACTTTTGTTTTGACAGTGAAAAATCTTTGTGTAAAAATTCTTATGATTCCCTGTGTATTTCTTGGAATGATGGTGATACTTTTGGTATTGATCAAAAGTCTATGTTTGTTCAGAAGGAGGCATGTGGTTCTGATTTTTCTAACTCATGTGGAAAAGACATTTATTTACATACCAAAGATGATAGAATTCCAAATTTGATTGATTCATATATGCTAGATACTAGAAATGTGAGTTATGATCCAGTGTTGTCTCTGAATAGAGACACTAAAGAGATGCAAAAGGTTTCAGATTTTCTTGTTTCAAATAATGTTGGTCTGACAAAGTTTTTTGCTTTTCAAGTGAAATACTTTGATTGTGAAATTCTTATACAGTTGGGAGAGTGTTTCAGAATACATAACAGTGAGGGAGATAATGAGGAATGTTGTATTTCATGTGTATACATTTTGAATGTTGGAGATAACAGAGTTTTATCTGATGATGGAGAATATAAACTGCTGAATACAGTTGGGAAGTTGGTCCAAGCTGAGCTTGGTGGTTTTCTCAAAACTTGCACTAATAGTGACAGGAAGGATTGCATATGTGTCTTCAGGAGAAATCTGATGAACTCAAGACAAAACCAGGTATTTGACAAGGGAAGGTATGGTTCGAGTTTCAGATTGTATCAACTCAAGACAGGTGAAGTTACAACACAGAGGATTAAGGGTTGCCAGTGCATGGACAACTCTTATTTATCCTCTTTAAAAATCTTTTCCATGCACAGTAGTTTAGGGTTCTGCTCCATCTCCACTTTGCATCCATTTTGCATTCATTTCGTACTCTTTTCCATTTCCATTCCTCCATTGCTTCTCACTGGTTCATCATTTCCGGTCTGGTCTGCTCACCCATGTTTCTGGATCCTTGCATTGATTTTACACTCAATCATCCCCAGACG
This sequence comes from Sequoia sempervirens, assembly GCA_007258455.2. NCBI lineage: Eukaryota > Viridiplantae > Streptophyta > Pinopsida > Cupressales > Cupressaceae > Sequoia > Sequoia sempervirens. The sequence continues at coordinate 7,849 of VDFB02368022.1, read as the reverse complement.
AAGCCACTGTTGGAACTGTAAAAATCTTATGATCTCACATGTTAGTTTTACTCATAAACTTCCAGATTTGATCCTACCTTATACATTTTCCACTCATATTTTTCCCCTTTGTCCCATTGAATCCATTGAGTCATGCATATTTTACATCATGGTTCAGGTCGGCATGACATTTTCTTTGTCTCCCCGACTCGTTTTTGCTAACTTATGTGTTTTAGGGTGGTCGGAAGGACTTCTCACATGTCTCGACGATCACATTTTCGGGTGGAACCTTATCGGCATGTGTTGTGGCTATCGGGTTGAAGTCTCCCTGATCTTCTATTGTCTTACCGACCGGTGCCTAGGTGGTCATTTCGGTGAGAGTTGGATTCCTCAGAGGGGGGTCTCAATGACTTCATTATGTCATGCTGACCCGAAGGAGGGGTATATCGGCGTAATTTTTTTCCTCAGTGGAAGCTCTCACCAAATTCATCATGTCTCGCCAATTGGAGGAACAAAATTGTCTTATTGGCATAAGTTAGGATCTTCGGTAGAAGTCGTAGCAAACCCAAGGGTGTCTCACTGACCGACATCTATAACATACACTTCGATAAGACTTATGAGCTTCGGTATTATGTCTTGGAGAGCTCGTCAGGTCTTGCCGACAAAATCTAACAAATGGCTTTCGAAAAAAGTATTATGTTGTCTTGGCGAATTGGTATGTGCTCAGGTTGACTTTGAAGCCTTCAGTGAAACATTATATTGTCTACATAGGGTTTCCCCGAGAGTCACAGGTTATAGCAACAAACATGAAGATGAAGGTTTCTATCGGTATAAGGACATTGATGTCTTGGTGATACATTGTGGCTCGAGGTTTTTGACAGAACGAAGTGACATCTACAAGAGGTCTCCCTAAGAGCAATATGCTATAGCGACTGTGAACATAGCAATTGGAAAGCATGTGAGGAATGCACTTCGATATAACATGTGGATGGTCACGGCGAAGGCGGATAACACCGGGGAACTCGGGCAGCAGCGATTGACGTTATTTTTCCTTCGGCATACCTTATGGGCTGTCTTGGCGAATGGTTGGCGAATAAAACAGAGATTCAAATGCTATTGGCCGACATGTATATGTTTGATAACTGTTGCCTGCCGACATGTGATATTTACCCAAATTTGGTGTTGGGCCGACATGGATTTTCATTATGTTTTATTTTCTAATGCTGGCTATAAAATATGCCCGATTGTATTTAAACAGATCAGATTTTAGATTAGAAGCAAAGAGGTAGCCTGATGGCTACAAAAGGATAATTTTCTTCGTGAGACTCACAGGCATGATTTCAAATGGTGGTTTCAAATAAAATCAGCTGGTGTGGCAGGTTGTTTCTGGTATCAATTGTATGTTGAATTTATTGAAAAGCATTGCTAAAGCTGTCTCCAAGTTGATTTTTTCTGGTTGTTTAAATTGAAATAACAAGTTTATTCTCAGTTTATCGGTGCACATTTGCTGTATCTGTGTGATTAATTGACTGGTTCTCTCAAGTAGGGATTAAATCCTTTCTGTTGATCACAGTAATCAGGGGGAATTCATCTGGATTCTTAAAGTAGAGCTTAGTAATCATAATCCTGCATTGTTTATACAGTTATAAATAGACTATATGCCTACAATTTGATTTTCCTCGCCAAAATAAGCTGCTCACTGCTTCGGCTTGACCCTGATACCCAACAAGGCACTGGTCTCTGCATTTCATCATTTTCAATTCACTTAATCTCTTTACATCTGTTAATCAAACATTTTAGGATTTACATTAGAAGATTGCTATCAAGTTTGGTTTCATTTTGTTCACTGTCCTCTGCCATTGTGGACAAATTACTTCTAAGAAGATAATCATAAGTTAAGTCTACACAATTCAAAGAGGTACACCTGCCTTGGTCTTGCAGCACCAGAAGAGTAGAAGGTTTAGTTGTTCCAAACCTTGTTCTGTTACCCTAAAACGTTGTGAAATCTTGGCAACCTTTCGTGGTTCAAACCTGCATTTTTGAGAGCTAACACGTCTACAATGGTCTCAGGGCGACTTCTACTAGCTTCCTCAGCTTGGGAAACTTGACTTAAAATGTCAATGCAAGGTTGACAAGTTAATTCAGAATGGCTTTGATAATGTACCCTACACTAGTTAGGTAGAAGAAGATTCTGCAAATCAGTACCTTCCCCTAAGACCAGTTGGTCTTGTTGCAGCTTTCTAACCAAGGCCTGTTGATTTTCACCAATGGTGGGGTCGGGGTTTTTTTGTTTTGACATGTCTTCAACACTAAGAACCAAGAAGGTTAGGATTTCCTCTTGTTTATAAACCCCCACTCAGTCTCAAAGTAAGCCACCTCATTGAGACAATCATACTCAGTGATAATATGCTTGAGGTGAGGCTCACTTTCAATCATAATATGATTAGGAATCCCTTTCCATGATAGCCACATATGTGAAAAGTCAAGGGAAAGATATCCCCCTAAATTTTTCATCAGATCTCGGCTTAACAGCATACCATAGGTCTCGGGAATATCTGCCACTTGAATATCTATGTTGGTTAGGATCCTGGGATCTTATCCTACTTGAACGTGTATGTCTCTTAATTCTCCTACGACATTAACCTCTATCTTGTCAAGTTGAATGGCCTTCTTATTGGTTTGAATGGGGTTTAATCCTAACTTCTTGCATATGGAAAATGGCATGACGTTTTCTGAAGTCCCCAAGTCTAATAAACAGTTATGCAGGTTCTTGCCAGAAATTCTTAAACTTAAAAGGAAAGGTAGAGTACCTACCTTGTTTCTGTATAAGGCCGCATTCACGTCCCCAGCAAGTGCCACCTTACCCTTTTGTTTTGACTTATCAGCTTGTTCTAGCGCTTTCAGCACTATCTCCCTTTGAGCAGGGCACCACTTTAAAATATCAAAATATGACAAAGAAATTTTATGTTTCTGCATCTCAGAAACAATGTCAAATTCTGTATTATTAGCAGTACCTTTGAAAATAGTAGAGGAATTACCCTTATTATGGAAATCAAGTGGGCCTTTTGGTGGAGGAGGATTGTTATCCGCACTTTGATTTGGAGGCACCATGTGATCAGGAGGTGCTGAGGTAGTGAATGGCCCCTTACTTTGATTTCTCAGGAAGTGTCCCCTTTTCATCTGGAAGGCTTGGGCATCATATGAATCTCCCTCTAGTTCATTCTCACTTTGCATTAGGAATGAGGGCTCTTCTTCAAAGATATCATATATCATTGCGGTATCCACTGAGCCGCATCCCTTATGAGGGTTCCCTTGGAATGTTTGGGCATCTTCCTGTGCCATCTTGACCATCTTCTCCAGTTCAGGGAAGTTCACTTCAGAATGGGTTGCAGTCTCATGTAGCCTACACCAATTGGTCATAAAGTTGAGGTCGGCCACATTTGCAGTATGTGACCTCTCCTAATTTGCTTGATAGTCATGAGAAACTCCCCCATTATTGGACCCTGTATTCTATTGCCTGTTGTTGTTAGGCCTTTGATTATATCCTCTGTTATGGCTTTGATAACCTCTCTGGTTGTAGTTGTTATTCTGATAAGTATCTTGGTTGTTGCTATTTTGATTGGGCTAGTTCCCTTGGTTTTGGGAAGGGTTCAACCAGAGTTGAGCCATGTTGTTTGTAACTTGAGACAGTGTTTTCTTCAAGGTTTCTACCTCATTTGTAAGTTGGACTATCTTCTCACTCTCCACATTCTTAGTAGCGGGTGGCTAACCACCATGACTTGGTGTTCCAACTTGGTTGTGATGACCCTGAGAACTTTGAGGAAGCTATGATTGTTGAAAGGGATTCGGAAGTTCCAGTAGAAAAGAATGGGACAGGAGGCTGAGTTTGCAATTCAGATATAGGCCCATAGTGGGAAGGAGACATTCCCGGGATGGTATTGAATAGAGGAGTTGGGCTATGCATCTGATATCCTATCGAAGGGAAACCTCCTCCCAAGCCTCCTTGTTGAGAACTGACTTGTTGCTACAGCTTGATAGCTAAATGATAAACTTTGGATAGAGAATCAATTTTAGCTGGTTGGTAAGTTCTTTGCAAGAACAAGCCAAGCAGGGGGTCTATAACTCTAAAGTAAGCTAGAATGGCACTATCCTCAGTGACTAGATAGGGATCTTGCAATCTTCTATACATTCACTGGAATCTGGTATTGAACAAGGGCAAGGATTCACCTGGTTCTTTTCTAATAGTAGCAAATTGGTGGTACAAAAGAGTTGGATCCACATAAACCCTAAACTGGTTAATGAAAGCATTTTCCAAATGTGTCCAGGTCAGAATGGAACCTTGAGGAAGATTAAGGTACCAATTGTATGCCATATCCCCTAAGGAGTAAGGGAATAACCTACAGACTACATCATGGTGAGCTACCTGAGCTCTAGTACAAGCATCCTTGAAAGCCTGTATGTGCTCCTTAGCACTCCATGATTCACCATGAAAATACTTAGGGAAGAATTTCTCAAGGTTCTTAGGTAGGTCGTGAAAACCTCCAGGAATAGTCCCCAATGGAGAGGGATTATTTTGGAAGAAAGCCATTGGTGGCGGTGGTGGTGGTTGAGATAGCTGTTGTGTGGGTTGAATCAGCTGTGATGACAATTGGGATGGACGTGATGGTGGAATGATAGGTATCCACTAGGGTATTGGTGAAAAGCCGGTGGAGTGAGCAGAGCTGATAAGGGTGGTATGATGGTTGCCCCAGCCTTATGATTCTTTTGTCTTGTTGGGGTCTTGAGTTCTATGAAAGGTGACAGATTTTCTGCTAATCGAAGAACTCTGTGGGGATTCTCTGATGAGAAAGATCAAATGTTCTCCAGTTTTCCTTTCTAGGCCCTCCTTCTAGCACTAGTTGTTGATGGTTGTTTTGGCACAACAACAATAAAAACAAAATATTGCTATTTTTCTTCTCCTAAAAGAGAAAAGCAACACATGGATGCCTTAGCTCCCAAGGTCCTTGTAGTTGGGTCTCAACTGTGCTGATGTTACTCAGTGGTCAATGCAACAGTAATATTCAAGGGGCCTGCTGGTGTTGAGCTTCTGGATTGTTCTGAGATCAAGCATGAAATAAAACCTACTCTAACAAGGGTTTTTAAAGAAATATAAAAAGATAAGTTAGAGTTTTGAAACAGAAAAGAACAATAGTTCATCTGACCTTAACCAAACTCGTTAACTTCAAGGAATTATAAATTAAAACTGCAGAACAAGATAAGCTTGTGATTGACACACAGCCTCTTTCATTCACAGTGTTAACTCGCATAACAAATCTTTAAGTTATTTATTTAAATAAAACACATAATAACATTTCACTCCTTGAAGACTTCACAAATCAAATGATCAATTAAGACAAATATCATTCAGAAACATAACATGAAGTAGATTAAACTCTGATTGCTTCTACTGTCAATAAAATAGATAAGCAATATTTACAAAGCTGGCACAATCACCAGTGCACAAAGAATCTGTGGCTCCAGATTGTTTCCAACTACACTAAGAGAACTTAGAAAATACATTACAATCTTTACTAAAACCTTACTACTAACCAAGAAGACAAGAGAAGCTCTCATTACTGAGAATCAAGATGCAACTCTCTCTCCTTCTGTTAACTGACTAACTCCTAACAGTTCTAATTCTAACAGCTATTGATCTTAAAGTTCTTTTAATCTAGAAGTTCTAATACTAAAAGTTCTAACCGTAAAAACTCTAACCTTTACAAAGAGGCAAAAACACCTTATATATAGAGTGCATCGAAAAGAATGCGTTGTTCCCCTACACTAGGGTTTACAAAATATCTACATCTAGGAGAGTCGGCTCTCATATCTTTTTGAGGAAAGTCAAAACTGCATTCAATGTGAATCCTTGTTGTCCATGTTGATGAAGGATTCCTACTCGCAGGAGAAGTTTTTAGATCTTTTGAAAACTGTAGCATTAACTCTAGCATCTTCGTGTCCACCTTTGAAATCCCTCATTGAGTTGCCTTGAATGCTCCAGGATATCTGCATTAATATTGATCTGCCTTTGTCAGTGGTCGCCACAAGTGTCCCTCTGAGTGATGGCTTCTTCATTCTTCGGCCTCCCTTCCATTCTGGAGTCCTTTGCTCATTGACCATTCTTTCGAAAGCACCGTCGAGCCTTGCTATAGATTTAAACCTTTCACCTGAGTTGATCCATTGCCTTTGGATCTCAGAAGGAATCCATTTCGCTCGTATTTTGTTGTTTTTCATCACAGGGGCAGTCAATTGGTCAAAGGGACTGATGAGTCATTCTTTTGGCTCCTTCTGATTAGTCGGGCATATGCCAAGCTAGCTCCTCAAGCGGTCAAAGGTGGTCTGATCAACATCGCATGTCGATGTCTCCCCGATACGATCCCATCCTTCAGCAGTCATGGGGGTAGCAGGGTCTGTGGGAGTCATACCGAACACCAAAAGAACATTGGCAAGATAGCCACTCATCGATAAGACATCACAGCGATGACATCCCTCTTACTGGATTGGAGATCGTTTTCCTTTCGGCAAGACTTCTTAATCGACACAAGCTCATGGTGATTTTCCCTTGGTTATACCAATATCTGCTTTTCTTTGTGAACCTACCACTATCGGCAAGACTTTCATAGTCGCTAAGACTTCCTGGCGAAGATGCAAACCCTTCAGCGAGCCTCTTCATGTCAGCGAGACTATAATGTTTTGGGGAGACCTTTCCCCGACCTCTTTCTTCTTACCGAGCCCATTTTTTCACTAAGACACCTTGGAGTCGCCCAGACATTTCATCAAGTGCCCTTTATTCTTTTGGAGTCTCCCTGATTTCCTTTGTTTCGGCATAACCCTCATACTTGGTGAGACATTACACCGAGTCCTATATCCTTTGGCGATTTTATTTTATTTCAGCCAGACACTGCTTTATGTTGGCATGACCTTCGCTTGTCACCGTGACCTCATAACGAAGTCCCCTCAGTTGTTGGGAGTCTCCGAATTCCTTTTGTTGACCTTCTCGCACTAGTTTTTGTTTTTGTTTCGGCATGACTTTCTTCCTTTGCCAAGACCTTATGGTGAAGGCATGATCCTTGGCCGAGCTCATCTTATCGGCAGGACCCTTTCCCTTCGGCAGAACTTTTCACCAAAGGCAACACCTCTTGGCGACCTTGCCCCACTGTCGCTGAGACTTTTGTATCGGCAGGACCTTTCATCAATTTCTTTCACTTTCGTCGAGCTTCTCTTTTGTGTCCCTGAGACTTTCTTCGGTCGGGGAGATGTCTTATAGAAACCTTATGTCTCGACAAGAACCTCCGCATGTTGTTTCGTTGGTCGCTGAGACTTATTAATTCTCTCGTTGAAGACCACTGATAGAATCCCTTTGTGGCATGTCGTTGTAACTTTGTGAATTCATCGAGACCATATGCCAAAGAAGATGACTCTCGCCGATGCCGCTTTTGTCACTGTGACCTCACCTCTTTGGCTAGACATTATACCGAAGGTTTTATCTTTCGCCAAATGCAACTCCCTTCGGCAAGACTTTGAGATTTCGCTGAGACTTCTTAGCGAAGAAGTTGAATCTCGCCGAAGGGATAACTTGTTGTGCGGTAGTCAGGGAGACATCGTGAACTCGCCAAGACTTCTCTCCGAATGAAAGTCTCTCACCGAGACGTCTTTTCCCTATCGTTGGTCGGTGAGACTAAAAGATATCACCGAGACTTCTCTCCAATGAAACCCCTCATGCCGATAGGAAATTCACATCGCTGGGACGATGACCCATGTCTTGCCGACAGATCCTGCATATGATTCTTGTTCGCTGTGACATCTTTGGGGTCTTACCGATAGGAAACATAAA
>VDFB02368021.1:0-106572 GCA_007258455.2 Sequoia sempervirens | reverse complement strand
TTGTAGCCAATGGGTTTCTTCCTTTGAGGAAGATCTAAAAGGACCTAAGTCTTATTTTTCATAAGACTCTAATGTTCTATATCCATGGCCTTTTCCCATTCAGGTTTATTTGTCGCCTTTGCAAGGTCTTGTGGTCCGTAATTACCTTGAATGTTAGCCATAAGAGCAAAATTAATAGTGGTATGTATGCTCTTGCCTTTGGATGATCGACCCTCAAGTAGTTCATCATCTCGAACATCACCAATGAGTTTTTCCCACTACTTAGGTCTCATTGTCGAACCCTGTCTATCCGAGTCAACATGAGCATCATGTCGTGGACCATCTAGTACTATATCAGCTGAATGCTCTTGTAGTCTTGAAGAAGATCATCTGGTACTGCTTGTGGTATGTGCCTAGGGGATTCCACATGTTTGAAATCATTAGAGTTCCCCCCTGCCCCCATCCCTGCCCCCTTCAGGTGTAACTAATGGAAGATGAACACCTAAGTCCTTAGCCTTCAAAGGCTGATCCGTAGTACTCTTGATGTAAGAAGAGACTTGAAAAGGCCCAACTTCTTCATCAATCACCACATCCTTGTTGAATGTCAAGCAGACAATGTGCACATCAATCAACTAATAGGCTTTATGATTATCACTGTACCTTGTGAGCATTAACTTCTAACTCTTGGAGTCCAGTTTGTTTCTCTTAGCATTTGGAATCCAAACATATGTTGTAGAATTGAAAATCGACTCACCTTTGGTTTCCTCCCAGACCATGCTTCGTTTGGGGTCTTCTCCTTCACTGCCTGTGTTAGAGACCTGTTGAGAAGGTAAACAACAGTATAAATTGCCTCAGCCGAAAACATCTTGGGAACATTCTTGTTCTCCATCATACATTGGGCCATCTTTGTAATAGTTTGATTCCATCTCTTAACAACTCCATTTTGCTGTGGAGTGTAAGGTGTGGTGTACTGTATTTTGATACCGTGTTTAGCACAAAAGTTCGTGAATTCGAGTGAGCAAAATTCACCCCCATTATCAAACCTAAGAGTGATCAAAGAACAATTATACACTTTTTCCACTAATAATTTGAACTTCCAAAATTGTGTAAACACCTTTGATTTTGCTTTTAGGAAAAACACCCACATTTTCCTATTGAAATCATCAACAAATAATAGAAAATACTTGGCACCTGTGACTGATGAGGTATTTGTTGGTCCACATACATCTGTATGAACCAATTGAAGGACCCTGTTAGGACACCAAGCTTGTCCTTTTGAGAACGAAGATCTATTGCTGCTTCCCTACCTGGCATGCTTCGCAAACACCCGAAATCTACTGTTGGATGTTAGGTAAACCGTCCACCATATGCTTTCGAACCAGTTGAGAGAGATAGAATAGGTTGAGATGCCCATAACGCAGCGCAGATGAACTCTTGGCTATCAATGCATGCTCCTAAACCTCTTTAGTGTCAACTAGCCGATACAAACCATGGTTTTCAATGCCAACTACTATAGTTTGTTTGGACTCCTTGTCAACTATGTCGCACTTGTGCATGCTGAAGATGAGGTCCAACTTAGGACAATGGTGCATAATGTGACTCACTGAGAGCAAATTGAGCTCCATTCCTATGTGATGTTCCCAGTTTTTAATAAACCCAAGAAGAAATTGGATTAATTATTTAAATATTAAAAACAGTCTTCTTTAGTTGAACAAAATAGTGGGTGGCAGAGATTAAAAGGAGTGTTGGTGGATGTATTGGGGTGACAGGAAGTTTGAATTGATTGTCTTTTGAAAAATTTGGGAACGAGAACTCTTAGGATCCTTTGCTGTGTTGGAGGAAACCCCAACAAGGCTTTCTTTTAGTGTTTAATGGCAGATTGCTCATACTCAACATGGTGGCTGGTCATATTCTGAATGACGGATTGATCTCAACAGAGGTAATGGTGTCTTGATAACTATATGCATTTGGCACATATGGACTTCCAAATGCCAATATAGACGGGTGGAACCCAGGAATAGAAGACGAGCAACATTTGAAATTACAACGAATACAACTTGCAGTGCTAATTTCATGAGCATGGAGCATTCACTAGACCTGATATCAGGCACTTGTATTAGCACATCGGGATTACTATCGGCATCGATAGACATATACTTTTATGCTATCTAAGTTTTTCATTAATACGAGCTATTGTCAACTGCTATGGGGTCATCTGCATTATTGCTAGTGCCACTTACAGTTGCTAATGGAGAAACGTGATCAATCAATGCTGAAGGCATTTAGTGGAGTCGGGCATATATGTATATGACTCACCTGTTTGTTGCAGATACTTTATATTGTACAATAGAAGGGGACAAAGCTATCATTATCTTTTGGTGCCGTGAGGTTCACATATGTTCGGGGTTGGTGTGGTATAGACTCATTTCATTTAGGAGTTGTGCTAATTAAATCAACATCGCTTTGTAAAAATTAAATATTCTAATGTACCAAGCCAAGGACTTGGCATGATTTGGTGGTCGTTTGGCCATAAATGCAAATAAGGTGGACGCCTACACAAAATGTTCTGTGGCATGGGCCTTTGGTTGAGACCCTGCCTGGTTGGATTTTTGATCAGCCAACCTCTTTTTGCAGTGTATCTTCATGTCGAAGTTTGCCACAATAGTGACATATCATAGTCTTCAGATTCTTTGAAGAATCATTAGAACTTCCTTGACCTTTCTTCTAAGGCCACTTGCCGTTGCTCTTGTCCTTGGCTACAAAGGTCTGGTCAACAGTGGGTGTATCATTGTTGCTACCAAACTATTTCTTCCATCTGTCCTGTTGCAAGAGTTTGTTGCACAAGTCATTGAACTTCAGGTCAACTGTTGTAGAAGTGATACTAAGAGTCTCAATAGAGTGCTCATATGAGCGTGGTAAACTCTTTAGTGTGATAACCATAGTGTCTTCTTCTATCTTGCGACCTATTGCTTCTAGTTGATCGTGAATGTCTTTGATCTTCATCAAGTGATTCTGCAAAGACATCCTCTCGTCCATCATGATCAAGAATAATATATTCTTCAAGAAGAAGGCCCTGTCTTGTCTAACGTCTTAGGTAGATCTTGCAGGTGCTTCCAAATCTTAGCCGAGGTCTTGCTTGAAGGAACCTTTGGAAGCATCTCATCTATGACAAATAACTTGAGAAGCATAATCGCCTCTCAATTACTTCCATCAAATTTGTCCTGGTCCTTTCTCGAAACTGTGGGATGTGTGTCTATACCAAGGACAAACTAATCAAGGCACCTGTATTCGAAGATGGTGAGCATCTGCTGCTTCCAGGTGTTGTAATTTTTGCTGTTGAAGCTTTGATTGCCTTCCAACATGATGTTGTGTAATGAAGCCATCCCTCCCGTAATATGAAGTCATGAAAATTGATGAAACACTAGGTCTGAAAAAGAAAATCAGGACCCTAGTTTGCACAGAGACAGAAAACCACAATATTTGTCCAAAAAATCAGAAAAAAGATGCAAAAATAACTTCTATCTCAATCTTGCGAAACCCTAGGTCATGATTTAGATCAAAAAACTTGCAATTTTTTTTGAAACCCTAGGTGCTGAATTTTTGAATGCAGAAAACCCTAGCTCACACATCAACCGTAGCCATCGTAGGAAAGGTTTGAAAAACCCTAGTTGCCGGTTTGCAAATCACCAACAAATGTGCATAAACCCTGGTTGTCTAAAAAAAACTTTGAAACCCTAGTTTTTGTACAGTAAATCCCTAGGTGCTCAGGTAAAACAATCTGGCCGTCACGATTTTGTAGAAAAAATGGTGCTAGAAATATTGCAATTTTTTAGAAAAATTGGTTTACTTTTTTATTGTGTGCTGTCACACGATTTCCAGCAAAAAAATACGCAATTCCTAGCGAAAAAACTGCAAATTTGTAGTGAAGAATTCCATGATTTTAATGTGAAACCCTGGTGCAATTTCTAACCGCTTTTTTAGGTAGAATAAAACCCTACACAGTTTGTAAAAAATTCATCAAAACAATCTGCACAAGTAATACCCATGAAATTTTTGTAAGAAAAAAAATTCGTCAAAAAATCTTTGTATGAAATTTGTACGATCACCCTTGGCATGATTTCATGTGTCTTGTGTTGAATTCGGCACTTCATTATTTGTAGAATTCACACGCTAGACGATCCCGAAACTTGAGTTCTGATACCATAAAATAATTATGAACACACAAAATTATTGCCAAGATAATTGATTGATTAAGTAGCAAACACATTCTTATATAGAACCACAATGAGCTAATAATAGCGAAGATATCAATAGACTAATACAAGCTAACTGAAGGCTTAACTAGAAGTAACTGAAAGTTTTAACCGATCCTAACTGAAAGCTAACTTAAAGTGTAACGAAAAGAATAAAAGAATATACCTAAAGTCTATTCTAATAGCTTATTTTACCATTAAACTAAATATAACAATATTATTTTAATAAAGGCAACGTGATCACCAAAGGAAAATTTCTTGTGTCATTATCTCCAAGAAGTCATAGGAAGGTTTAGGAACTTTTGTGGCAAGCTTGATAATGATGAGAAGCCTTGTTTTAAAAAGATATTCAATGTCAACAATGAAAATAAGAACACAAAGCTATGTTATCGGGTATTGCTGTTTAGTCCCTTCTCCTTGTACGGCTATGGTTGAGGTTTCGTTCTGGTACAGGTATGACTAGGAAACTTGAGTTCCTTGTGGGTCCTTCACAAAAGGATCCACAGGGAACCCAGGGTGCCCAGGTGGTATCTTTGGCGAACGCAGGGGGACCCACGACTATTGGGACAAAAAAAGAACATTATAAAAAGATTTATTTAAAAACAAAAACTAACTTGAAACCATTTTTAAAACATTTTTAATAAACAAAAAAGTGGTTGTGTACCTAATTTCGTCTTTAAGTGATAAAATTGTGAAAATGATGTGCATCATCAAGTTTTGTGTGGTTTCAAAGGCCTTAATTTGAGCTTGTGGTGGGGGCTCCGCCCCTCAACCCTACTGGGTGTTGCCCCCAAACCCCATGAGGGTTGTTGGCCCTCAACCCCATTGGGGTCTCCGCTCCTAGACCCCCAATAGTTATTAGGATCTCTTGTCACCTAAGAAAATTGATTACAATGAGGGGGCGATGAGGAATTGGGATCTAACTCGTGAGTGTGTTGACTTATATGTTATTGTTGCACAACTTGTCAGAAATTTCTTTAAATGAGATAGCTCTTACAGTACATGGTAGTGGAAGTGGCATCATTACTCATTGTCGTTCAAGTGAAATTGAACCAAATGTTGACTTTGATGCTTTTGATGAAGAGCAATATGAAGATTATTGAATATTGATTGTAATTTTCATTGTGTATTGACATTTGACAAATCACTGAATTATGAATTTATGAGTATTTTCAATTTTGCAAATTATGAGGTATTTAAATATTTTGTTTATTGTCAATTATGAGTCTCACTGTTATATATATATTTGGGTACATATATATATGTATGTATTTATGTAGGTATGTATATATATGTATGTACACACATATTTACGTATCTATATGCATATATTTATGTATGTATATACATATATATATGTATGCACACACACACGTGTACATACACATATATATGTATATACACAAACAGATAGACACACACACACACATGTGTGTGTGTGTGTGTGTGTGTGTGTATAGGTATATATAGCCAAACTTGTAGCCATACCCAAGTTTTTCTTGTATTGTTGTTCCCAAAAGTCACACTCGTATCAGGACTGATAACTTAGACACAAAGTATGATGCTTTCTATATCGTGTGTGTTGATTTGATTGCTCACATATATGCAAAGAATGAATGTATTGTTGAGTTTGGGGGACCTCTACGTTGTTCTTGATGCTTCAAGTTTTAGAATGACAAATAAAAATATGTAGTCTACAATTAGCGTGTGCAATAATGATGCTCTAGATGTGAGATATCTGAAAATATAGTTTTTGCTTGACAAGTAGTTGATTAAGAATGAGATCTGGTTATGCAAACCAAGAGACTAGATTATACAAACTTTGTGGGATTGGGGCACAAAGCATCTATTATGGGTTCAGAGAGTTCCATTAGAAATATCTTAACTGATAATTATACAAGATTTGTGAACAATGCTTCTAAGAACTTTTGTATGCAAGCTGGGACCAAATGTGAGAATATTGCTCAATATACACCTTTAATATACTCTATTCCAATGATTTTTAATATACTCTATTCCAATGATTTAAGGTACAAGTTTTGGGTAATGGCAGCTAATTGTGTACTACATTTGAAATTGGACTTGTAATAGGGTGTGACATATCATTCATAAAGAAGCTTGGAGTGGCAAAATCCTAAAATTGCATATTATTTCGTGGGGATATATCTATGACGAGTAGCAAACTAGTTAGAGCAAAGGAGTCATTGGTATTTTTTGGGATATAGTGAGAGTTTCAAGGCATGTTAGTTGCATGATTTGGTCTCAACAAGTCATTTTTAGAAGGACAAGAAATATTTCACTCCTTATCCATTAAATCATACGTTATTGTTCTTGCTCTATTTCTGACGATCTTGTTCACTTGCACTTTGATGAAGGCACAAGCTACCCTTACTACGCATATTGCATCCTTAATTGCTAGGTTTACTATTGCATGTGAAATTTATCTTCGTTTTGATATGTATATAATTAGTGCTGCCCTCAACTATTCATCTCTTTCCCATTTCACTAACCTACCTCTCGAGTCAAGTGCTCATCTCATTTCTTGCAAATAGCTTGATTAAAGTAATTTTCTAAAATCGAGAAGAAAAGGCTAGTTTTCAATGTGATTGCACTTCCTCATCTTCTTCTCTATGTGATTATGGACCTACAAGAACATTTTGGTTGCTGGCCTGCTTATTAGTAATGTGGCTTCACTAGGAAGATTTGGGAACAATAGTGTTCTAATTATGCACTTATGGCACATGTTTTTTGTAGGTCATATAGCGGGGTTCTATTGGGGCACCCACCCTTGAATTGTGAGGGTTTATTTATGGGACTCATATTCCATATAATTCATTTGCTCAATTTAACACTCTACTATCAAGGGATTCTACTAAAGTAACTTATCAAATATTTCCTCTTATAGGGCAGCGATTCCTTATTTCTACTCTTGGAGGGCAAACATTCCTTATTTCTACTTCCATAGGGAAACCATTTCACCTTCTTCTCAACTCCATCACCCTCCTACACTCTTCAAGGTGGAATTTGTATCTCCAAACCTTCAACATGCTCCTTTGGCTTGAATGCCTCTCCTCCTATAGGGCAACCTCCAACATGTATTTCCAACTTGAATGCTTTCATTGCCGATCTCCCCTTGCATGACATTTCATTAACCTCTTGTCCTCCTTTGTCCCTCCAATGTACTCCATCAACGTCTCTTGTTGGACTATTACTCTATCAATCAATTGAAGTAGAACTACTATTCCAACACGTCTACCAAGGCCAAGATGTTACTTAGGGTGAAGTTAATCCTAGTCTCCAACATGAGAACCAAGTGGTAGGGAACCAAGTGGTCCTACCACTTGATTGCAATGCCTTTGACACAATTGTGGAACATGTTATGAACACTTGCAATCTCTAAATTCATGTGGCATGTTGGAAATAAGATTGGGGGAATGTTAAGGTGCATGGTTATAACTTCTTAATGGATTTTCCATTTGGAAGTTGGCAACCCTTCCAAGTAAGAATCATTAGTGGTAAATGGTTTGACAAGAGAGGTGCTATGCTCAATGAGGAGATGTTAATATCATGATTAAGGCTTTGCTTTTGTTGGTAAACTTGTAGCATTGATTGTTTTTCTGTTGCTCTTAGTTTTATATAGTAATCACACTAGTTGGATAGTAATGCGCCCCACTAAGGAACCCGTAGAACATTAGCTCAAGTAGACATGGGATATATATATTTTTTTGAAATGCAAGTTATAACACTTAGAAAACATTAGTGCAACTAGGCACACTAGGTCAACTCATGACGTTCCGTTGCAAAGTGACGTCGCACAAGTGGAAGACTGAAACCACCCAACAACCCTTGACCTATTAGGAATGTTGAGAACACAACAAGGCCAACCATGAAGGATATCAACCTTCCCAAGTCTTCACAAGAGTAGGTGTACAACTTTTTTATCCCTAGATTTGACAATTGAACAATTTCGAAAGAAGGCACACAAAACGATCCAAAATATACCATAACTCCTCAAAGATAACACATAAGGACATGATTAGAATATCACTAGACTTTTGGGACCATGAGGTACAACTTTTGTTTATAGGGTTTTCGTATACGAGGCCTTGAAACCTAGAGGAATGTTCTTGTTCTAAGAGAAGGATGTTTTGACTAGGGTTTGAAGGTTTAGTTGACAAAAATGGTCGGAACAAGCAAGATATGAGGTGGAAAAATTATTCATTTGTGGCTTTGGACTAGGAAAAACACTAGCTAGCTGATGTATGAAGCATTAACTCTTTGTTTTTTGTATGGGGAACAAGGCTGCCCAAACACAAGACTAGGCCACCCCAATAGAGTTTTCCAAATTTTGGACTTGCAAACATACAAACCAGGCCACCCCACTGCTGACTAGGCCGCCCCATTGTGTTACTAGGCCACCCCATTGGCAATAAGGCCGCCCAAACAAACTTAGATAGTTTTTGGGCAAGTTGGGTATATCCTAGGTGATACAGGGCTTCCTAGCTATAGTACCAAGCCACCCCAACAGGGAATAAAGGCTTTTGAGTTCATTTTAACATTTGTATTGCATAGGTATAAGATCCATGATATGATTGTGCTCCAATGTTACATTTTGTCTATTTTGATCTTCAATTTGTCATAATTCAAAGATTATGACCCCCCCTTTTCCCCCATCTTTTAACCTCTCTTCGTTTGCAATCAACCATTTTTTTTTTTTTCCTGCAGGTCTTTTTACATCCTGATGATGGATCACAAAGTGTGATCCGAATTGTTAATGCAAAAATATATTACACAATCGAATCGAGAAACAGATTCAACAATAAAATAAATGCTTTTTCTTTATTTTACCTTTTTAATAATATAATTTATATTTTTCATTCCTTTACTTTGTAACTCCCTCAAAATCTCCCAAAATCCAAATAACCAATTAAATCCATTTCCAATTATCATTCAACATTTAAATTGACAATTAAATCCATATAAGCATAAAACTGAATTAAATTTAATAAATAAAAAATTTAATAAATAAAAAATTTAATAAGACATCAAACACAATTTCATTGGATGTCCACAAGAAGTGTATGATATCTGTAATCATGCCAAAGACGGTATTGAATCAACATGGATAAAATAATGTCACACTCGAATCGAGTATGACGGGTAAGGCTAACAATTACGGCCAATGTGACATCTCCCATATAACCATCATCGGGGAATAACTTAAACTTGTGAAGCCAGGTGGAAAAAATCCTTGTACCTGTATCCACTTAATGAATGCCAAGCATACTTGTGGGGGTATACATCGTAATGATAAAAACAATAATCCAAGCATACATGTGCATAATTCACAAAATACTACACCATAATCCATCATAACATGATCATAATATAACTGTAACAAAAGGTGCATCCAAAATTGATGCCAATACAAGAGAATGATGCTACAAATAATCCTGAATCAAATATATAGGTATAGGTATATGGGTCAAGTCCAAAAATATAACCATAGATTGCAAACATGAGAGGCACTACATGGATGTTAAGACTCAGTAATTGTCTTCACGGTGGTTATTAAGTGCAGAAATGTATATACAGTGATGATTTGCTTTTAACTAAGCATTGCCATGATTGTCTTGTTTGTGGATAGGGAGAAAGAAAGAAAGAAAGAAATTATATTAATGTTGATGGGTGACCAAAAGTATGTCAATGGAGCTCAAGAGTACAACAATTTACACTATATTAATGTTGATGGGTGAACAAAAGTATGTCAATGGAGCTTAAGAGTACAACAATTTACACTAGAAAGTTTTAAGAAGAGAAACCTAGAAAGGTCCCACAAAGGGGAAGAACAAAAGAAAGTAAATACGGAACAACGACCACCCACATAAGTGGTTAAGAGACTAGTACATGTAGCTAGGAAGGGGGAACAAGAACCCCAAAGAGCAAACGCCAAGAAAAACTAGAGATCAAGTATTACTAATTGGAATAGAAATGGTGAGGTCATTGGTGCTATCATTGATCATTGTGAAGGGGTTGATACAAGATTTGATTATGCTCATCAAGGAGTGTCGAGGGTTGGGAGGGTCAAGCAAGGTACTTCACCTAGGATCACATCTAACATCTAAGGCCAAAGTAACATTTGTCTCACATATATTTGTGTCTATACAAGAAGTACAATATCCAAAGGTTGTTTTGAATTGCTAGTCTCTTGGATGTGTTGGATGGAGGAGGTGATCAATTAGGGGCTCTAGAATCTTTAGAGTCCTCTTATAAGGATTTGCATTGAAGGGTGATGGCCTTCAATAGATAATGGGCCAAACATCATTGTTTTGGATATCTAAAGAAACTAAAGAGATTGTTGCTTGAGTCCTTGTAGAGGTAGTAATACCTCCCTTGGATCTCATAGTAAATGGGGCATTTGAAGATGAAATGATCCTCAATATCTACCTCCTAGAGGGACCAATGACAATAGATTCAGTTAGGGTGAGGAATATTATTAAAGTAATGTTTTATATTGTAATGGTCAATTAGCTTTTAGGATAGGCTTCAAGATTCTTCTTTAATAAAGTCATGTTGACTTTAGGTTTTACTTTTTTGCTTTATGAGTTATCAATCTTATCCTCTGGGGTGTTAGTCTTATCCTTTGTGGATAAGGTGTTTGTTATCTTATATAAGGATGCTTTTGGTCCTTATTTCATAATTGATTTTTTTGCAATCTTGGTTAACTTTTTGTGTGCTGTTTTTGTAATAAATATGGTAGTCTATCTTGACTTGTAGTTGGTGGGACCATACCCTCATTTGGCCAAGAGGAAAGCTCAAGCCATGTGACCAATGACATTGTAGATAGTAAGGATAACATAAAACACCATCCTCTTGTAAGAAATCCACAATGTAGAAAACAAGCATTGGGTTGAACGACATAGCAATGAAGGTCTAGGTGTCCTATCTATGTTACTTGTAGATGCCCCTTGTAGCAACTATAGTGATAGTTTCCTTTTAAGGAAGAAGTTGAGGAGGAGGATCCAAGGAATACATGAAAGGAGGTGGTTTATCCATAGATATGCCAATGGAAAGGAGTATCAAGCTAGTCTCAAAATACCAACAATGATAGTGTTGAATGAGGCCCAATGAAGCAATGCTCTTAGAAGAACAAAGAGCCAAGTATGGATATTTGTCACAACTAGAAGTGGAATTGCCCATGGATTTGAGTTTGTGTATGTAGAAAGTAAGCTAAAAAATAGGCTTAAGATGTAGTCGTTGAGCAACATACTCAACCTAGATAGTGTTTTGAGGAATAGTTTATTGGTACTTGATAATGCGTTGTAACATTAGAGCTTGGACCATCTCAACATGGGCCTAATCAATGGATCCCAAGCTAAGTCCCCAAACCTCAGAGTTGTGAAAATCTATAGGCTTGATGATGGTATCAAAAGGCATATCTTTGAAGGGATATCTTGGAAGTGGGTCAAGAAACATTAACGTTCCATGGTAGAGAGAGAGGCGCATCCCTTGCAAAGATGCAAATGTGAGGTAGGCTTCATGATAAAGGAGGGATTAGAAAATTGGACCCCCAAGTATGTGTTAGTGGATGTGATCTCCAAAGGTGCCCCCTTGTAAAAAAACTACAATGCAGAAAGAAGACGTGTGGTGATATTGAAAATCATGATGTCGGTTTTATTAAGGTTAACCACAACTTGGCAAAGTTTGCAAAAGAGAGCAATGGTATCAAGTTCTTGTTGCAACTCTTTGGAAAAATGAGAGAGGAGAACATCATTAGCAATAAGTAGATTAGGTAGGGAGAAATAGCACAATAGTGGAGAAATCTTGAGTAAGAAGAGGCCCCTTATGAACCTAGAGCCACAAGTATTTGAAGTGGACAAGAAAAGTAACGTATAAAACTCTAGACTTGAGATTATTTTGGATGACGCAAGATGCCTCTCTATAACCATGAACATCACTAGATCTATGAGTGACAACAAAAGGCCGAGGTCCAAAAGTAACCAGCGAGAAGGGGGAGATCTTGTTTAGGATCTCATGTATCTCAATAAGGAAGACACGATCTTGGGAAATAATAACATCCATAAGAGTCCCTGGAGAAGGCCATATAGCACCATTGTAGTTCCAACAAGTAATGGAGATGCCATTGCCACCATCAAGGTGCAAGGACCCCATCATGCTAATGTTTTAAGGTGTGATCATCTAGGAGGGGTAGAGACATGAATGACAACTTTGTAATCCTTGATAACAACCCACTTGTTTTCTTTCTTGGGAAAACAACTTGAATGCAAGTTTGTCGAAGCTTTTCCACTTGGGATTGTGTGAGATCTACATCAACATATATATTTTGTGGAAGGGAAAAGAGTTTCTTGATTTTTTGTAGAAGGGAAAAGAGTTTCCTTTTTTGCACAAAGAGCTTGTAAACTCTCCAATAGACTTGAATTGAATGACTAGGGCTTTGTCCAATAGTGTCCAAGCATTGTTGAGAGAGATCATTCAAGCCCAAAGATTAATGCAAGAACACATGACTTGCCTATAAGGGATTGGTTGCTTTAGAGAGGTTATAGACACAAAGGTTTAGTGCCTTGGTTTGATAATCCTTTTCTTCTTTAAACTTTGCTTGGACAATCACCTCCACAATTGGAGATGCTTTGTTTCACTTAACAACTTGTACCCATGAATTTTGGTTGTCAACCTATTTTTGAATATTTGTGGTTTTTTGTAGAAGGCATTTGTGCTGTTTGGCTATCTCTAATTGCATGTTTTTTAATTTTTGAAACTACTTCATTAAGTTATTGGTGAAAGATTCCTTCCTCAATCTGATCTGAATTTTGTGATTTTGGTTTTTCTTGGAGTCTTTGACCAGCATATAGAATAGGTTTTTGTTTTGTTTGTGTTTTGTGTTATCTGATTTTTTTGTGTTTTTCTGAGTTTTATGCAAAATGCATGACATGTACAATGCTGATAAAGGAAAAATAACCAAACATGCAATGATTCTATTAATTAAAAGACTGAAATTACATAGGTATGAGCCAACTGCAACATACCCATTCATCCAAAGACCAGGAAATGACTTTTTACAAGGCTACAAGTGAAATTTCAGGTCTGATATAACCCTTATACAACAAATTCGAACTCTCCCGGCTCTACAAATGACTACCCACTTTGTTTCCAGGTGTGAGAGGAGTTGTGCCATTGCTGTATGAAACTTCTCAGCTCCAAAACTTCAAAAACTTCACCTAGCACTTAGGGTTTGAAGCCCAAATGCCAAACAAAGGTGTGACTGCCTGTGCAACTGCTGAAAGATGGTAGAAATGTTCTCTAAAAGGACTGATCTGCAATCTGATGCGAATTTCTGTCCTCAAAATGGACTGATCTGCAATTATAACCCCAAATAATGTTGCCAACTACACACTGAAGCTAGATAATGTTGAATCCTATCACCGGGAGGAATGGGTTTTTGTCCAAATCTCCAAATTCTCCCAGAAGTTTGCATTCCTGGAAGCTCCAAGCTCTTCAAACCCTCAAGTTTGCTACTGCTCTCAAATTGAAGTCATAAGAATGAAACCAAAATAGACAAAAATGCCTTTTTATCTTCTCGAAGAGGGGTTGACCCTTTTTGGGGTTACTATTTGGCCTAAAAATTCATTAAATAACATTGAGGGTCTAATTTTACATTGTGAACTTGGCCCCCTTTTTAAAACAACTTAAGTTCTAGTATGGGGGTGCACTTTTCACCTTTCACTTTCTAATTTGCTGTTACTATTCACCTTTCACTATTCCATTAAAGCCAACTTTATTATTTCCAATTTATCCCTGGCTTAATCAACTGAACTCAACTCTGAAAGGCTCAAACAACTCTCGGCAAGGTTCCACAACCTTGAAATGGGTCCCCTATCCATACTGCTAACCTATGGGAACCCTTGTAATAGGTCAACCTATGCATCAGATCTAAACGCCTAAGGAAGGGATATTACAATTGGAGCCATGGAGAATTAGTTAAGAGTGGCTAGGGTTTGTTTGAGTTTAGTAACCCTTGTTATCAAATCAGCAATAATAATGTCTTTCTCTTGCAATTGTGCCCAAAACAATGATGATATGTATTGGATTTCAAAACCTAAAGCTTAAATTCTTGATGCCTTGTTGGAATTACTGGTATACTTCAGTTTGTGAGTCAACAACTAAAGATGATGATGAGCAATTATACATTCTTGCATAAGGTAGCTCCCTTTTGCTTGATTGTAGCTCTAAAGCTGAAATGTGGCTTGGCTGTCGTGACTACAATAATAGGTCCATGCAAAACACTACAACAACTACAAAAATGCACTATGAAATGGCCTTTTGCCTTGTGCAATAGTGAAAATGGTTGGTTATCCTCATGGAAAAACTTTTTCTGATGTTTTCCTCTTGCAACGAGGAAATGGTGATTGATGAAAAGTGCGAGTAGTAAACCTAAGTGCAACAAGAAAATTTGGCTTGTTGTAACATGACCTATAAACCACACTACCTTGATGCTCTAATACCTTGTGACGCAAACAAATATAAAGATTGCTTGTGTGTGAGCTATGTGTTTCAAGCATGGTGTTTTGTCTTTGGCTATAGTCAAAATGGTTGGTTTTCCTCACACAACAAAAATTCCACAAATGTGACCAGACCTATCCATAACCATCATATAAATCATTGGATGGTCTCAAGCAAGCTCCTAGAGTTTGGTACAAAGAAACTAAACAAATTTGTCAAAAGAAAGGCATGTGTAGCCATTCAATTATAATATTTTGATTGTGGTCTTGTATGTTGATGATTGTAGCAATAATGAGAATCATACTAGGGTTTTAAGTGTTGCAAACTGCAACTAAATGAAGAATTTCTATATGAGAATAGTGTAGAATGCATTACTTGGAGTATAGGGGTTGTGGTTGAGGTATAATGCCTACCTGTCAGCTCAAATATACTTTGGACATAGTGAGAATAATCAACATTGATGAATATAGATGATCCCTTATTACCCTTTTAGGATCTTGTTGACCAACTGTTGTGATGGTGAAGACGATGGACAAAATCTATGGTTGGGTGGAAGTCTTATCTACATAGTTCATACTTGGTCCACTATTGCTTATATTTGCTAGATTCTTGTAGGATCGTAGGGTTCCTAATAATGGTTGAAAATCTGATGTCAAAAAGACATAGCCTAAACAACTGCAATATAACACTACAGGAAAATTCCAATTAGAACAATAGAGCACAAAAAGGTTAAAATAGGAGTAGTAGTTAAACATAAAATTAGGAAGATAAACATATGACTGTTTTTTGTTTTTTTAAAAGCAAGGCTATGTTTAAAGTGTTTTCTTTTATTGTTATAAGGAGATGTTGAAATCATTGTTAAGATATCAGACAGTAGATAGAGAGAATAATTCCTTAGAGTGTAGAAGAAGAAAATTCAAGTTTTGATTATATGCTTTGTATGAGGCTGAAGTGGAGCAGGAGATTGATTTGATTTAATAACATAAAGAGAACATTGCTTGAATAAGTCATAAATGGCTTTGAGATCTTGTAGATGTAATTTTTAATTTCATATTCCATACAAAATCTTCAAATAGTGGGCATCGAAGCCATGTTTATCAGCACGGGTATTTATTTGTGTAGGCAAGAATTAGATTGGATAAGTTCAGATTTTAAGCTTTTTCACTAGAATTGAAGATCCCAAGACTTTGAGAGAAAATCACTACTTTGTTTGGTTCGCTATAATTCTAGCTAACAGTAGTACAGTACTAGTTCTATAGTTCGAATGTGAGAATTTTGGTTATTGAAGAGATTTATTGAAAAGAGTATTAATATTGAAAGGAGTGTGGAATATAGCAGTAAGTGGGTATGTTGAACTTCAAGATTGGAGTACATTGAATGCAAAATATAAGATGTAGGAGAAAGAAAATGAGAAAAAGGATGCTCAAACGTTTTTCTATATTCAAAGTGGTATAGATCCGAGTATTTATTTAGTCAAGAATTGTGGATTACAAGACATCAAAGGAAGCATGGCTAATTTTACAAAGTTTATATCAAGGAATGGATCATGTAAAAGTTGCATAGATTCAAACCCTAATAATGAATTTTGGGAATTTAATAATGAAAGATAATGAAAAGTTGTAGATTACAATGTTAGAGTAACATGCATAGTAAATAAAATGAGAATGCATGGTGAGGCAATGATAATTGATGTGGTTGTGAAGAAGATCTTGAGTTCTTTTACACCTAAGTGGATGCATATTGTTATTACTTTAGAAGAGTGCAAAGGTTTAAATACTTAAAAAACCAAAGAGTTTGAACCATTACTTATCCATGAGAATAAGGTAAATTGTATGGGTGGTCTAGATCAAGTGTTTATGTCAAACGAAAGATCAATAATAATCAAGGAGCAAGTACTAGTTTTCTTCAAGGCAATAATGAGGAGAACTCGTATCAAGGGTTTGGTTCTAACTTAAGAGAATGTACAAGGTAGAGGCCATGGTTTCTCAAGAGGTAGATGCAAATTTAAAGCAAAATGTTTGCTGATGTAGTGTTAGTATTGTAAGAGATTTAGTCATATAGAGAGATTGTAGACTCATGATTTCAAATAAAGGAAGAAAAGCAAATTTTGCACAAGAAAACACAGTATGCAAATGAAGATCCAAAGAAGGTAAAGATGAAGATCCACCACACTACTTTCTTTCATTTAGCAAAGTTGGAAACACAAGTAATGAGCTATGGCTTCTAGATTTAGTTTTTTCTAATCATATGGTAGGTTGTGGAGAAGTAGTTTCAATGATTGTTCAAAAATTTAAAAGTGAAGTAAGATTGGGCAGTAATAAAGTACTTGAAATTTGTGATTGGGCAATAATAAAGTACTTGAAATTTGTGAAAAAGGAAAAATAAATGTTGCCATGGGACAAGGAAAAGAAGAAATTGCTAATGTATAACACTTAACACAACTAATGCATAATTTGATGAATGTTAGCTAGATAGTTGAGAAAGGACTTCTTGTATCCAACTATGTTACACCAAGTTTCCAAAATGGGGATGGTAGGGGATTTAGAGATGTGTTTTTGGGATGGATTTTTGGGGAGGGTAGGGGGCAAATAATTTTTTTGGGGAAAAATTAAAAAATATAGAAAATTTCAAATATTCATATGATAACATTGATAAGGCATTCATTATATACATCGCAGGACTTTAATTCATAACATTAGATTTGAATTGAAATTTCACATGAGAGTCAACAAATAAAATAACAAAATTTAATTCCTTTCATCATTAATGAGCATATATATCATACAAAAATTACAACAAAATGTCAAAGGTTGCAAGATTCAACTACAAAATGACAAAAATAGAGAAAATTTGTCATCGCCCTTTGTCAACATTTGCTAACATTGCATCAAAATTGTAGTTTGAGTTTGTGTCACCACCATAAGAAGGGGCTGCCTCATCCAATGGAACCTAAATCAATCCCTCTTTGGCCTCCCCGTCGACCCGTGTGGTATCTTTGGAATCAACATCCTAACGTCTAGCTGGATTTTGACATACTTAGTTGTAAGGCATTATACTTAGCCACCAACTTCATTGGTTTTTGAGAGGTAAGCCTATTCCTTTTGACCGATTGGATGAAGCAGAGGAACTAACAACTGGTGAAAGGAGGCGAGTGGTAGGCATCGTTAACTCTGCCATGCCACATCCACTATCCAAGAGGGTTGGTTTGAGCTAATGTAGCTCTATCCATCTTTGCCTCTAGTTTGCCAAAGGCTGGATTATAGAGATTGACAAGGGCTAGCCACTATGTGTGAAGTAAAGTAGATCCTTATCAGTTACATTTTCTCAAAGGGATGTCATGAACCTTTCTTTCACCTTCTTCATGAGATGGATGCACTTTTCCAAGCCTTGCTACATACCACTTGGGATTTAAAGCATAGGCTGTCATATGAGGTGGGGTGTTCATAATGTTCCATTGCCACCTCATAATAGGTTTAATATGTTACTTATAAAATCCCAAAGTAGGATCCTTGATATGAACAACTTGCTTCATTTTCTCAAGCATGCGGTCAAATCTCTCATAAATCTCTCCAAGGTTAGGAGAGTTTGTATTTGTGTAACTTATAATTTGCACAATGGGTGAGATGAAGGAGCAAATTTATTTGCAAAGAGTGAATGCTATTTAGAAAGAACAAAAATAATTTACAAGTTAGAAACATTAATATATTTACAATTTAATAATACGATCAACAATTTCTTATCTCATTGTGGACCATCAATCATCATTGAGGGTCTTTTGTTTAACACTTTTTCTTTCAACTGTGCTTTGCTTTAGCCATATACCCCATTTTGGATTAAACATAATTAATTTTAGAGGATTTTGCACCTCAAGCATCCCTTCTAATAAAATAAAGTAGTTGACATATCTAGTATCTATGAGTTTGAGGAATTCTTTTCTTAAAAATGTTTTGAACAAAGCAAGTGAGGTGTGATGGTTGCAAATAAACATCTGCATGGCTTCAGCTTCTGCCACCACTGCCTTCACCCAATCTCTCTTCTCAATGTCTTTTAATGCATTATTCAACACATGAACACAACTTGGGGTCCAAAAAATGTGTTTGTAAGCACCTTCTACCATCAAGCCAACTCACATACATCAGTTGAATCAGTTACCACTTGTACAACACTAGAGGGCCCAAACTCTTCTATAGTGTTTTTCAAAATCTGAAATTGGAAGTTTGCATCCTCCTTCTTTTTTGAACAATCAATATCTCTAATTAAATAAGAGCTAAACATGTGATAATGAATTGATGATTGTTTGTACGTACACATGTTTCATATGCATAAGAGGTTTAAACCTTTTCAGGTTTACTCAGTACAGTACAAACAAGGTGGTTCACTTTTTTTTTCATGATTTTTTTTTGTAATTAAAAGGTCTGCAATATATTGAAGAAGGTGAAAAAATACAACATAGTTGAAATGACAGAGAATCACATTTAGAACATCCAAATATTGTTTAATGTAAGCCTTTGTACCTAGGGGATGCATCCCCTGCATTTTCAGACTTCATCCTCTACTGGAAACACCTGGAAACAGTAGGGGACTAAGGCCCAGGCATTTTTTTTCATAGGTTTTATGCACATATTAGAAATATTTATTTACAGGTCAGACATACCCACCACATTTCAACTAGATGCTTGCAAATTTGATTGAAAAACACAACTATAAAATGTATTGTTCTTTGCTGCAATTGAGTCCACATGACGCCCTAAATCCAACTGGTATGTCTATCTACTCATGATTGAGTCCATGTGATGCAGTAAACATGATTGATATTTATTTCTACTTGTGATTGAGAAATAGGTCCATGTTATTCAACATGATTGTACACCACTAGAAAGCACAATTTAATCTTATTTTAGTAGGTCACAATGTTTCCTTTGAAATTTTTTCTTGGATAAGATTTGAATTTCCTTTCACCTACAACTGTTTTGGTATA
This sequence comes from Sequoia sempervirens, assembly GCA_007258455.2. Taxonomy (NCBI): domain Eukaryota; kingdom Viridiplantae; phylum Streptophyta; class Pinopsida; order Cupressales; family Cupressaceae; genus Sequoia; species Sequoia sempervirens. Next base: position 86,844 of record VDFB02368021.1, on the reverse strand, counting down.
TTTGAGTTCAAGAGTCTATAACTAAGTTACATATTCGTTTTTGGATTCGGGTACGGGTACACGAATCCGGTACGAGATTCGGTCAAATTTTTTTTTCGGGGTTGGGTATGTTTTGGGTACGGTAATACAAAAAACATATAAAAATCAGAAATATATACATATTTGCAGCAGTAATTAAGTTCAGAATACACCACCATATTAATAGTGTAATAACATAGCAAAAATACATCACCACTTTTATAGTCAAATATTAAAATATTAGTGATACTTGAATGTCATGATATAAAATTATAAATTAAAGTTCAAACATAAAAGTGTCAAGTGTTTACAATCAGCCATTGTTGATCATTGATCAATCTGAACCATATGGGTCATCAAAAAAAGCAACATCATCAGCATCATTAGATGCTACATTTTGTGTAGAACCACAAATAGCATTAGTGGCACTCGCACAAGCATTGCCACTAGCACTGACACTACCACTCTCATGCTCAGTAGCTGCTTTAGGCTTATGCTCATCATCAATATCAAGTGCAGCTAAGTGACTTATGGAAGCATCCAAGTCAAGTTGCTCTCGCTCAATATCCCACCTCCTTGTGTCTCCTTTGTAGGGACTTTGCTTGTGTGTAAGGAGGCACAAGTTTGAATGCACATACACTAAGTCCTCTGCCTTTTTTGAATGTAGCCTATTGCATTTTATTGAATGGATGGAGTATGTGCTCCAATTCCTCTAAGAATTAGGTTTGGAATGAATATTTTAATTTTTAGAAGTCAACTTTTAGTTAAAAAAAAAAAATTTAAAATTGCAAATAAAAGGCACTATTCCCGCGGCCTGGGCATTCACGTGTTTGGATTCGCGTCAGATTCGGTCTGGGAGTATCCTAGATGAATCCACAGAGGCAAGTCTTATCCTGGGCGTATCCGTAGGTGGAAATTCGAATCCTATCCAAATTTGAATTGTATTTGTTAGAGAAAATTACATTTACCCGCTTAAGTTTACTGAGGCTTGTATTAGATTAATTTTTTGCATTTAGTTATACCCGGGTAGTTTTTCCCGTGCTGGGAAGTTTCTCACCTGTCTATGTTTTTCACGGCTGTATAAGCCTATAACATTGTGTAATATAAGCATCTCATATTTTACACTCCTTGTTTGGTGAAATGGCAGTGTTGTCTCTCTCGCTTTCATGAAGGTTTTCTGCAGTTGATGATCTTGGGTTATTCGCTCTATCATGGTATCAGAGCAACCCACTGCAACTCCTTCCTGAGAGTTTTCATTGGAGTTTTGGGATCGATTATTTCGGCATTTGAAAATTTTAAATTTTCAAAGTTGCCTTTTTTATTCTTCATTTCTGTTCGTGATTGCTGGCTGCAAATTTTATTTGTGAAGGCCCGATTTTGCTTTTGGAGGTACAAATTTCCTTTTGGAGAGTCACGGAATTTTTGAGGTTGGAGTCCCAATTTCGTTGTTTGAAGGCATTTTTTTGGTGTTTATTCCAGCTTTGAAGGTCCGCCATTTTGTGGCTGCCTTTTCCTTTGATAGGCATACTTTTGCTGTTTGGAGTGGAGGTCGTGCCCTACACATTCACGGGTGGTGTTGAATTTGGAGCATTGCAATTTCTCTCTCAATCCACTGTGATTTGTATCTCTCTTAACCCCCCTCGATCACGGTCATTGCTGCTCTTCACTTTGTTGAGGGAAATCCATGGTGAAATCTAGAGAGGGAAAGGGAAAATCTGTTGGTTAATGCACAAGAGAAATGCAAACTCAAGAGGAGGAAACCTGTGGCGTTCTTCAGGCTGCGATAGAACAATCTTGAGCCCTCAAAAAAAAAATCCTTTTAGATAGGCAGCGATTTTGCATTTGGAGGCCCCAATTCAATTATTGGCAGGTGCTATTGTTTTTTTTTTGTTGTTGTTGAGCGATTCCCTGTGGCTGGCATTGGATTTTGCAGATAGAAGCTGATGTATTGAAACCCTCTGACAACGTTTTGATGGAGCCGCAATCTGCATTTTGAAGGGGCGTTTTGCACTGAAGGCTGCGATTAAAGTCCTAAAAAAGCGATTCATCTGTCTTGGGAACGATTTTTTCTTCTTGGCGATTGCATTTTGAAGACATCGACTATCCCAGGTAGCGTGATTCTATTGCTTGAGCAGAGGCATGATCTCTCTGCATTTTGGCAAAGTATCTGCTTTGTGAGGCGTTTCTTTTAGCAACACACCATTTGAAAGTTTGGAGGACGATTGAAGGGCTCTATTTGCAAGATTGTTGGCTGTGAATTTTTTGTATTGTTGATGCGTATTCTGCACTCAAATCTCTAGAGGCACGTTTTTTCTTTGAAGGCCGTAAATCTCATTCAAAGCTCGCTTTCCTTGTGTGGCAGCACATTATACGAGTGAAGAGACCCAATCTTGTTTGCAGGCTCGGTAATTTGGCTGAGGTTGATTCAATTCCTCCATTTGGTGTTTTATTTGCCAAGCCAAACTTTATAAAGTTTGCAAGATTAAATTAGGGTTTGAAGGTGGGCTCGTCTGTAGCTTTTTGAAGTGCTATTTGGGAAGTATTATCCCACATTGGCAACAATGGTTCATTTTTTGCCCTTTATATAGCATTGCAATGCCTTCTATTGGTGTGAGCAAGTCTCACAAGAGGTTCTCTTGCTTGATGGTGATCGGTGTTTGGTGATTGTGCCCTATTTGCTAATGGCTTGATTGGTTGGGCTCTTTTTGTTGCCGAGGATGGTCATGGTGGTCATATGATTGAGAGCTCCTGAATGTGTCGAAAGTGCCTTTATAGGCCCTTTTTTTCTTTTTAGCATATCTTTTGCAACACAGAGGTCGTTTTTTGCAAACCACATATCAACGGAAATTTATTTTCGCCACCTTTGCAGTGGTTGAGGAATTTCTCTCATTTTTTGAAGTTTGGTGGTGTGTTAATCCGTTGAAGTTTGATATTGGTCTCCCTTCATTTGCGGTATTTGGGAGTTTCTATTTGTTGTTGAAGGTTACTATCTTCTTGTTGTTGTTTTTGGAGATTTGTCATAGTTGGTTATGGGGTTTTCCTTGCATCCTGATGTGATAATGTTAGAAAGGGGAAATTATACACAATGGAGAGATGGTATATTGAAGCACTTGAGATGGCTTCATCTTTTGCCATACCTATATAATCTTGTTCCCCTTATTGGTACTGATAGTAAGAAGTTTGCATGGAATTATAAACGGGATCATGTCCTCGGAGTTATTACAATGCATACTGATGATACCACTTTAGATGTTGTTGATCATTTTGACTTTCCATATACTCTTTGGATAAAACTCTGGGAGATACATGGAGATCTTGATACCTTGCCATTCCCAGAGGATCCTGTTTCAGATTGTCTTATGCCTCTTCATTTTTCAGATAGGATACCTTATGATCATGCTACTATGCAGGAGTTTGAGGTTTTGGAATACTTCGAGTCTTCAGATGAGGATGATGAGGGTTCTTTAGATGCTCCTTCTCCATTAGAGACAGTTGGTATACCTTCGCCTTCAATGATTGAGACTCCTATCATTCGTGTTTTGCAGGATCATTCATTTTGTGTTGATGATTCATTGCGCACATCCAGTGATTCATCACTAGTATTTCATTGTCTTCCTGATTGGGATTCGTATTTGTCGGACATTGTTTGCTTGTTCATAGAATCTCATATTTCAGATTTGGAGGATACATTTGAGGGTATATCCCCCCTATTTGATGATAGTTGTGGTACAACTGTTGTCACCCCATTTCAGTCTTTGGATGTTGTTTAGGATTAGTTTCCAGTGGTACCTTGTTTGTCACCTTCTGTTGTCATTGGGCATGTTCCTGATTGGTTCGTGGCATCATCTTCCAAGGTCTTGGCGACACATGAGCAGATTTTAGAGACACCATCATACATATTCATGCTTCTTTGGGAAGCATACCTGAATTTTTATTTGGTTTTGTTTCTTCCGAAAGGGAGACAAGTTGTTTGTCGACACTGGATCATGTTTTGTCTTTAGATGCTTACCATTTTTGCAGGTGATTACACATTGTGGGGGGATTATATAGTCTCTCTTTCCCTCTTATGGGGGGGCTATTGATTGTATATACATGATGTATGTAGTCCTTTGGGGGTGTGATTGAGTCCTCCATCCACGCATCTTTTTTGTTTCTTTTTCTCTCTTTTGGAGAGGGGTTTTTTCCCACATGTTTTTTTCTCCTTTTCTCCGGTTGCGAGAGATTTCCTTTTGCATTGTAAATGGGTACCTAACATGGTTGTGTAGCCGGGACCCATATTGCATCTTCATTCATTCTCCCTAAGTTGCACTTAAGGGGGGGTGTTAGAGTAAATTACATTTACCCGCTTAAGTTTACTTAGGCTTGTATTAGATTAATTTTTTGCATTTAGTTACTCCCGGGTAGTTTTTCCCATGCTAGGAAGTTTCTCACCCGTCTATGTTTTTCACGGCTTTATAAGCCTGTAACATTGTGTAATATAAGCATCTCATATTTCACACTCCTTGTTTGGTGAAATGGTAGTGTTGTCTCTCTTGCTTTCGTGAAGGTTTTCTGTAGTTGATGATTTTGGGTTATTCTGAAATATGCTAACCAATTTTTTTGATAGATTTTCACACACAATCAACACTTCGCCAATTGAATTAGCGTGAGCATAAAAAATTGAAATCCAACCTTGAAAGAACTCAACGCCAAGAATGCATACTCAATCCCAAGGAAGGATAGGCGTTGTCATATGGCGGAGAAACTAAAGAACAGTACTTGAAATGAAACAAACTCAACGTCAAGAATGTGCACTCAAGATCCCACTGAGGGCGAGGTGCTAACATATGACGGAGTTATTAATTGAAAACTGAAATAAATAGGCGGATAACTAGCCATGTAGATGCATCTATCTAATTCATCCGTTGTGGCGGGCATCCACTTGAGAGTGGGGATTCACCACTTGAGAGTGGGTACAAAGAGATATCAAATGTTCGTTTTTCCACACTGGCGGTAAACCATCTAGGGGTAATTAATATGGAATTCAACAAGTAATTGCAAAAACTAAGATGGTTGGATTAGTACTACTAAATCACAACCTTACAATCAATAACTCTGCAGATTACTAATTACAATGATAGAGAATGAAGCTAAGTAGAGGAGAATGATTTATATCAATGATTTAACACTCCAAAATTGAAGTAATAGGCCAAAACAGAAAACTACTACAATCTGATATAAAAATCTGAGTTCTGGAAATTCTGACCAGCTAACAAAGAACAACATGAAATACTCATAACTTGGTCAAATTACCTCCAAATGACGTGAAATCAGTTGCAATGATCTCATGGAAGATAGGCGCCCACTCCAAGATGAAGAAGCAGCAACAAAGAATGAATATTATTTTCTTAGCACAATTCCCAATGTTCCAGAATGGTACAGCCTTGAGCAAGGGCAATTTTGACAAGTAAAAATCAAAAACTCAAAATTAAAATCTGAAACTCTCCAAAGATGGTCGCCTTGGGTGTAGGAATGGATTGGAAAAGTACCCACAAGCAAATTAAATTCACCCCAAAAGCTGTATGCAAAAACCACTTTCAGCTGTGACTGTATCAGCAACTTCAAAACTGGAAATATCATCAAAAACTTCAATTATTGAGCTCAATCTGCTAGTCTGGATGAAAAACAACAATAAAAACCAACTAGGTGTTGTATTTCAAACACGAAATTGGATTGAAACTAGGAGGTAAGCATCCCTCGAAGTAAAAACCAAGTTGTCATTTCGACAGCATAACATTAGCATAAGTTAATGGATACCAAGGCTGGAGCAAAAACCTTCACTATATAGAAGCTCACAAAACTCTTCAAATTCCTGAGAAAGCACACCAAAAGACACAAGAGTCTTTTCAAATTTCCATAAACAATTAATTCTCAAGATGGCGTCCCTTTTTGCATAATATGAACTTCACTTTATTTAAAAATATCTCCTTAAAAGTGGCGTCCACTTTTCCCCAAGGCATTAGACAATAAAAAAAAAATATATAAAACACCTCATGAAGGCGTCCCCCTTCCAAGTCCCTCTTTTAATCACAACTTAAAGTTGTTCTCCTAGGCCACGGGGTCAACTGCAAATTATAACATTAATGCCTTTATTCACCAAAATTAAACCATTAGAAGCTAGACTTGAATTGCATTAAATGCTCCAACTGAAAATGAAGACCTTGAAGACTGATAACTGCATAGTGCCAAAAATAGAATTTACTATAAATAGTAAACTCCCTGAAATGCCATAGAACCTCTGAACAAAGAAACCCTAATTTTACCTCAAACGAGCCTACAGGCTTCCGGAATAGGCTGTTGAGTGTTAGAAGAGATCACTGATGAGAAGGGGACATTACATATTCACTCTATCGGTATTGAATCCGAATTTCGAATCCGATACGAATCGTATCATATTCGGAGGCTCCCAAGGATGAATAGGTAACACACGTCTATAATGAAACAACTTGCAAAATAAAGGAATAAAATGGGAAATATGCTGCAAATGCTTGATAATAATATGCCACTTCGAGGGGGCAACCTCCTAATCTACTTTTAGGGGAATATCTCAAATAGTTTTCAATAAGAACAATGATGATAATAACTAGCCACGAACTCCTATATGTACCTAATTATGCCTTGGTTGCCACTCAGGCCAACTTAGATACTTAACTATAACCCCTAGGATGACTTAAATACCTATATATTATTATAATAATGATTATGTAACTTATTTAAGAGTTAGGTAGCCACAAGCTGACTACTCATAACCCAATACACACTTCATGGTTGGGGGCATATCATTCCCCCCTTTACAAAAAAGCATTGTCCTCAAAGTTAATTAATTGTGGATGCTTCTACATAAAATTTTCATTTTCTCATGTGGTAACTTCAACTAGCAAATACTTCCATTTAGTGAGGAACTTTGTGTTGATGGGTGTTTTTGCATATCACAACACAAACAAAATACTAAGTACTTTATCTCTCTTGAAAGGAAATCTAACTTCTAAGACTCATAAAGATTGCCCCAAGGCTTTGATAGTTAGGTCTTGAGATCACAAAAATGACTCAGTGGTTTAATGTTTTGTTGTTTAACAAAGGGGCCTTACAATTACCTCATTGGAATTTGACAATAAGGGTTTTGAATGGTTTGAACTTGATATGAAACCCTGATTGGATTTCTAGATCTAAAATCTGAAAATAATCTTCAACATTTGATTCAGCAATTTGGGTGATGCTTTCTTCCTAAATGAACTTAAATCTTGCAAATAAGTTTCAAAAGAGATAGGGTAAGAAGAGATTAGGTTAAGGAACCCTAAGGACAATGACAACAATGATTTGATGCTTTAGATAGACAAATCCCTCACAAACGAATCTTTGTTTAATCAGAGATTAATTCACAATGTCACAAGAACAATGCAATCTTTAAAGGTAATGAAAGATTTTCATATCACATTCATATAAATACCCAATTTTGGGGTAATTTAAACAAATCTTCACAATTGAACTAATATTAAGTAAGGTTCAGACTAACCATGCAAAGCAACTTACAATCAACAAGCTTCAAATGGGATGAGCCAAAGATCTATCAAATATCTTCACACTTCATCATCATCACAACTGATCTTTATCTAACATTGGAGAAAAGGAACCACACAAACATAAAAACCCACAAGTAGAACACCAAGATTCAATGCTTGCTTGTATTGATTTCAAATATTTGCTTACAACAATTCTAGTTTCAACAACTTTACAATGAGAGAACAGTGTCCTTTTATAGGCAAGGTCAGCAAAACCTAGGACATGATCAATGGTGGAGATCATCGCAACACCAAGGGTCAAGATTACATTAGCATTTAATATTTAGAGTGTATTAAATAATCATCTTCCATCTCCAATTGAATTAGTTACAATCTTTCTTAGGATATACAAAAGTACAACATAATACATCAATACAATTGTCACAACATTAAATTCCAAATTCTACATCCTAGGAAATCTACCGCACAAATTCCCAAAAATACACTTTGAATCAATCCAAAAATGAGTCAGTTGTCGCCTTTCTCACAAAAGCTTGTCATCAATAACACTTTGGTCCTTTGATTTTTCTTTAACAACAAACTTGACAAATGCTGTCAGTACATGAGTGACTTCCTCGTTTTGCAGAGCAGCTGCAACATGGACATTATAACATTGGATATCGTATTGGTCTATCAACTGGTTATGCAAGGCCATCCAAGTGGGTTTCTGACCAACAAAATCTTGAATTTTAACCAAAAGATGAGCAACTTCGTCTAAATACTCTGAAGATAATTCATCAGTATGCTCTTTGTGAATTTGTAACTTCCATTGTTGCTTTAGAAATTGCTCATGTACCTTCATGGTTGGATCATCTTCTAACTTAGTTAACTCTTTCAAAAATTGACCAGAGGAGCTTAGGACTTCCTTTATTTGAGTATTAATTTTGCCCACCTCCTTTTCTATTTGACGCACAACCTCTCTTCTAAAATTCATGGCATGTGTCTATAGTGTGGCTCTGTGAGTTTATCCTCACTCAAAATATTTTCCTTTGCCAAAACTTCTTTGGAAAGTTTCTTTATAGCCTCTAGTTTTGGGAACACTAGGTTATGATACTTCCATTGCTAATACAATCTTTAGATAATTTGTCCACCTATTCCTTGATAACAAGGAAATTATTTTGAACTTGAATGGCAGTATCAATTACCTTATCACCTTTGTCAAAAATATGGTTTAGCCAAGCTTGAGTGGATTGAGCCCATGACTTCATTTGTTCCATTTTATCCACATCATTCTTGGATAAAACCACATGAGTCACCACCTTTCCCTACTCACCCTAAATCAAAGTAGCTAGATGCTTAATAAACGGAGTGAGTTATGCTACCTAGTTTTTCAATTTTGTCTTGGTGGCCTCATCTTTATTCATTCTTTGCACAATGTTTTTTATTGACCCTTGAAGCTCTTCTATCTCCTGGGCTCTGTTGGTCGGATTGAGATTATTAGTTGAAACATTAAATTCTTTTAGCAAAATGCTCTTGCTATCCTTATCCATTGTTGTAGTGGGTACATGTAAAATCCTAGAGCATGAGGCGTCCTTGGTCATATGAGACCTTATCTTTGCCTTCTTTTCTTTTGGCCTTTCTATCTTGCTAAGAATAACCTCTAAATTCAACTCAAGAGTTTCTATTATTGGCTGCTTTTGCTTTAACTGTTCTTGCAACCATGATGGTGTAGTAGCCTTGTCAACTCTTGATTATGCCCGAGAGAGTGAAGGATAATTTTTTACCTTGGATGTTTTCTACATTTACATTTGTTTCCTTTTCAGATATTTACTCTAGCTTAGGCCCTGCACTAGGAATCTCTTTTGGTGGCTCTTCTTGTTGGACTAGAATTTCAATTTCCTCTATAGAAGCCAAGTTAGCCACGTTTTCCTTTTCCTGTGTTTGCAAGCTTTCAAACACCTTCTCAACATTTTCCATGGCGAAAAGCTCTAGTGTCTCTTGAGAGGCAGGAGTAGGGGCATTCTTAGCAAGATGGCCCAACAAGGTTCTATTAATCTGAGACAATACAACAGATGCAACCTCCTTGGGCATATGAGAAAGTTGAGCAATGAAAGTTTGAGGAAGGTCAAGGGGAGTAGGAGGGAGAGAAACAAATGGGATGGTAGAAGAGATATTGGGGAGAAGAAATGGAAGGAGGGAAAGCTTGAGTGGTAGGAGAAGGATTAGGAGAGGAATCAATGGTAATGGGGGCAATGGAAGGAGATACCAATGAAGGGAGGAGAAGTAGAGATGGTAGATGGAAGGGGAGATGTGGAAATGGGAGGAGAAGGTGGAGAAATAGAAGTGGAAGGTGCAGGAGATGGAGGGAGACCTTCTTGACATTCGGCTGTATGCTCAGTTGTAATTGATTTTACCTTCTTGGTTTTTTTAGCTTGTGGCTTCACGCCTTCAATAAGTTGGGATCTTAGGCATGATTGGAGCAATTAAGAAACAAATTAAACAATTCATATACAAAAATAAATGACATAACAAAATGAAATATAGAGGGTCAATTTTTTTTTTTTTAACGTGGTTGACCCTTTTTGGGGTACCTTCACTAAACAACTATCCGTTTTATTATTTCTAGTAAAGAATACAATTACATTCACCAGTAGCAATCCACTGCTACATGCAATGCACAACATCTCACAGTCTCTTTTTCTTCGCAACCTCTATTGCTGTGTTGTGCTCTATGCACAAAACCATGCTCAACACCCATGCACACTATTGCAAGTTAGCTTCACAAAGCTGGGACTATTCAACTCCAATATGTGTGTTGCTTGTTGCATGTAACTTCCAAAAATGTGTGACCTTACAACTTCCATCCGTGCGCAACTGTTTTTATTGATCGACAACAAAGAAACTATTTGGTTGTGAGTAGTTACAAACTGAATTACAATGAAATTTAATTACAAATTTCTTATTAAAAATTGGGGAATTTTTGCTTCACGAGCAATCATTAATTAATATGGGGTGAACTACAATTGGCAAAGTTGCTAAAATATTAACTTTGAACATGATCAGGCTCCACATACTAAAACTGTAGGCTCGACTTTCCTTTTGTATACTATGGGTTTTGCTGAAGGCTGTCTCTCTTCTTCTTTAGTTTTTTTAGCTTTACCCTTAGCCTTAGAAGATGTTTCTTCCTCACTCTCTATTGGCTCCTTTTCATGCTCAGCTTCTTCTTCTGCTTGTTCCTCTTCTTCGTTAGAGGAAACTTGCTCTTCCTCTATTTAGTTGAATGTCAGCTCCACTCCTTGATCCATAACAGTTGAAGATTGGGCCTCCCCACATCTCTTAGTAGAACTCAAAACTAGTTTGGTCACTACATTGAGGTCTATAACCTCTTCCTCGACCCAATTTAGAAGTGGCATTGGCCTATGTGCAACATCATTGTATTCCTTTTCCTGGAGCACCTTGCCGTCATCTTGAACTTGGTTAGGAATAACAAAAAGACGAAGATCTCTAATGTATTCCATTGTCACCTTGGAATAAGTTCTTTTGATTTCTAACTTATGCTTGTATTGGTTGCCCTCATATTTCTTCATCATTCCATAAGGGTCAAAGCATCTTCTAATGCTGCGAAAGTTGAGATGGAAGAATTGGAGTTCTACATCTGATCCTTCATCAGACTGATGGGAGGGACAAGCATATAGCCCTCTTAGAACTATTGTAGGATAGGGCACTCCAACCCTATGCTTGTCTTTTAACAATTTATTGGAAGTACAAAGTTTCCTAGTCATTTCTAGGAGCACTATCTCATTAGGATACTTAGGCAATTTGTAAGGTGCCCCAAAGAATCACTAAATGACATAACAATTAAGACTGAAAAGCCTATAAATTCTTGCCACCAAATGCCATAAATGCATTGCAGAAGATAGGGTGGCGAGCACTTGTTTGGGAAAAAATGATGTCCTCTCGATCTTGCGGGAAAATCACCCCTACACAACCTTGCAGAGAAATTGATACCTCACGACCTTAGTTGTGTCGGGACCTAATCCATGCAAAAGAACATTGTAGAAAAACAAGGGTCATCCAAACAACCCCCAAATCTTCGCATTCTCACCAAAGCCGATGTCAGAGTGCAACCAAGACTTGAAACCAAACAAGCACCAAACAAAAGGAAAATCTAATCTAAAGTATACCAACCTGGCACCAAATGTGAGAAAACCAAATAAAAAGAAAAGAGAGGGTCCTCGTTTAATGGGGCGTGTGTGCAAGGCATGACACTTTGGTATTGTCCTTGTTCTTAGCTTCGTCATGTATGTGTGTAAAAACTAACTTCATCTCTAAGATGGGTCTTCTCTTTGCATCTAGCTTATGTATTATTGTTTGTGTTAGAATTTTGCATTGGTCCACTTGCTTCTTCATTGTGTTTTGCACGTTTGCCTTGTTCTCCTTGAGACTAGTGTAGTCGGCCGAAAGTAATTATATTGTTTAGTCAGCAAAATAAAGTGAATAAATAAATCCTAATGTATGCAGCAAATGTTTTATATTATATGTTGTTATCGGGAGTTAGTCCCCAACCATTTTGATTAGTTGTAACGGGTAGTTTTGAACGGTTGGTGTTCTCAACCACCATCAACAACTATATATGTCTTGTTTCACTTGTATCAGGGATAGCACAGATGATTGTATATTGTACTTATTGCCATTGATGAATGAGAATACTATTGTTTTGTGCATATGCGATTGTGAGTATTGGATATGTATGTTTTTTGTAAGTTATATTCTTGTTTACTTTGCTATATAATCAAGTTACTTCCGTGAGCAAACAACTAGAGGGTAACTCTTGTTTGTGTTGACACTTTTCTTCCATTTCTCTAACCTTTTTGTGTACCTTTGATGAAGAATTGAAGGGTGGTAGATGGTACCCTAACATTTTGAATGGCCTAACTAGAATCCCTTTTAGGAGGTAATTCTTTTTGAATTCTCCAAGTAGTGACAATGCATGGAAAGATGTTATTGGTTTGACTTTTCCTTGTTTTTCCTTTGCTTCTCTTTCTTCTCCTTCTATTGCTTCTTTTTCTTCTTTGTCTTTGTCTTCTTCACAAATATTATGATGCAAATCCATTTTCTAGAATTCATAAAACTCTTTGTAAAACCTTGCATTTGCTCTGCCATTACTAACTTGATTTCATCCTTCATCTTTTTGCACTCTTCCCTTATTATATCAATGATTCTGGTATCTATCTCTTCCACTAATGGATCGTCTTTGTAAGGAGTCTTTCCCAGAGAGATGAGATTCCTTCCCTTGCTTCTTGTTGAAGCCCTCATCATGGTGTGCAAAATAATTTTGCAATAAATCGCACAAAACAAATCCAATTAATTTAATTTAGTTTTTTGTAACTTACCACTGCCAAGACTTCACTTCTGAGAAAAAATCTCTAGTTAATTCACTGCTTTGCAGCCTTGTCAACAAATTCTGCTCCAAATGACCTTAAAATCTCGACTGAAGTAGGAGGAATATTTTCTTGATAAACCCTTTAGAAATCATTTATTTTTTGTTAATTTGCAGCTTTGGGAGTGAACTAGGTGGAAACCCTAAAATAACCTTAATTCTGCAAACTCCTCGAATTCTGCTCCGGTTGCCTTCAAACTTATACTGTATGAGCTTCCATATGATCTTGAAAACCTCTTTAAAAATGAAGAACAAATTCACCAAAATTAGAGAGATACACACTTCCCAAAATGACCTCCAAAATTGAAAAAAACTTGCCTTGCCTTCATGGTGCCAAGATCATGCTTTGATACCACTTGTAATGTAACATGTTGCGTAATTAAGGAATATAATAGGAAATATACTGCAAATGCTTGATAGTAGTATGCCACTTTGAGGGGGCAACCTTCTAATCCACTTAAAGTGGAATACCACCAGCAATCTTCAATAAGAACAATACTCAATAAGATGATAATAACTAGCCACTAACTCCTATACATTAATTATGCCTTGGTTGAGGCCGACTTAGATACTTAATTACAACCTCTAGAATGGCCACCTATTTATGATTATAATAATTATTATGTAGCCTTTTCAAGAGTTAAGGTAGCCACAAGCTGACTTATCATAATCCAATACACAATATAGGGTAAGGGGCATAACAGAGTCAACTTCTTTTACATAATTATTTTTTTACATTGCAATCAGGCTTTTTCCCTATTAACTGTGCTATATAAAAATATATAATGAATGGTTACTTTTGGAAATAAACAAGTTATAGAACAAATGCTTTAAATATTGGCAGTTTGGTATATCATCAAACTGCAGCAAATGGCAATAGTGGAATTATGATGCAAATTTTGATGGATATGACTTGCACAATTTCCTAATAAAGGATATCAGAAACAAATTAGTTACATACCAATCTTTATTGCACCCACAGTATAACACAAAAGCAATGCTAAAAATACGTGACATGTTTAATTGCAGTTGCCATCTATTTTTTGCTTATTTTGTCAGATTTTTGTTTCTTGTTTCCTGCCTTCCAACTCCTTGTACTTTTAATATAATATACATGCACATTGGCAATGAAAACAATGGCGTTTTGTTAATTTGTGTTCTCTTATGTGAACTCTCAATTCAGCTCTAATTTTATATAGTAAGGCTCTATAATGTAGAGGATGGGCGCCTTACCAATATCATATAAATGTTTGAAATTTTCCCTTTTTTTAATTAGCCATTTTTTGCAGTCTCAAAAAAAATTGCCGCCCAAAAAATGCATCCCAGAAATATGTGCCTCTTCCCTGCTGTCCCTGCCCTGAAAACTTGGTGTAACCTAGGCATAAGAAAAACATGGACATTCTCTAAATTAAGGGAATTCATATAGTTTTAATAAAAGATAAAGTCTGTAGGTCACAACCTAGGAATTTCATTCCATTTACCTTATATAGCACAAAGGAATGTCTTTCTCTTTACCATGTATATATTTTAAACTTCGCACCTTATGGCAACTTTGAATTGCTTTATTGTTCAGTTTTATTCAGATCCTAGTGTTCTTTTTGTTGGATTATTGTCATTGATGTCAAAGTAAATGATTGGTTCATTATTGGATGATGATTGCTAAAGCAAATTGAGGACCATTTAAGGAAGATCCTCCATTAAAGAATTTGCTTTGAGAAATTGCTGGGAAAAATAATATTATATGGAGGCCAACTATACCTTGGAAGTTGGAATTAAATTAATTTTTTTTACCCACTTTGGGCCGTCCCATTTTGGCACCCAAATTAAGAGTTTAAATTAAATAAAATAATAAACAAATCTTTATTTGTTTATGAGGCCGACCTGCCTTGGCTAATCGCCCAACATTGGGTGAATGGAAATTAAAAATGAAAATAAAATTTGAAATTATATTGGGCCGACCCATGTCTAGCACCCAAGGTTGTGATAAAAAGTTGCCAGTGTTGTGAATGATCATGTCTTTTCATGAAATCACCCCCTTTGGAGAAGATAAAAAGATGATTTTGAGAGGTGTTGTCAAGGAAAGCAATTCACGATTATCTATCCATACACGAGCAGATCTGAAGCAACCAAAATCAAGACTATTAGAGCAGATCTGGGAAGCATATTAGGGCAGACTTTTAAGCTTATTGGAGCAGATCTAAATCAAAGTTATAAGCAGATCTGAATGAGATTTGTGAGCAAATTGTTGAAGATTTTTTATGAGCAGAATTGTGAAGAAAGTTTGAACAAATTTTAGAAGAGATTTTGAGCAGATTTGTAGAGGTTGGTGCCTTATCAAGAAGAGATTGGTGTCTTTTACTAAGTTGGTGCTTAGTTGTGGGGATTGGTGTCTCCTGTAGGTTGGTGCCTACAAAGTTTGTAAAAAGAATTTTATAAGCAATATTTTGCCATGGTTTTCTTTCGAGAGTGTTTCCACGTAAATCTTGTGTTATTTATTGTTGATGTGGTGTAATTGATATTATTGTGTTTGTTAATTGAAAAGTAAAAGATTGGATTATATTGATTCATCCCTTCCGTCTCAGTATAAGCGTGTGTTTCATCACTTTTTACTCTCTTGTATTTTTGTTATGTATTGATTGTACTTTCCAGTCCCATTCCTTGGCTCTGGTCATTTGGAGAGATAAGTATGATTTTTATATTTCTTTATATTGGTTTTTTAATCACCATCTAGGAATTTTCTACTTTGTACTTTATAGGTTTTTTAATAAGTACATATCACACATGCTTGTACTTGTGCATGCTTTAGAGCAAGATTCCAATTGCTCTGGGCAATGTTTTCCTTCTATTTGTGCACATTGTCTGTAAGTTCTTACTTGTATCTGTGCATGCATGCTAGAATTTTGTATATTATTGTATCTGTGTGGATTTTAGTGTCCTTATTGTGTGAATACCACTCTTTTTTTTAATCATTTTCATTCTTTACCATTTGCACTAGATGGTTGCAGTTGCACAATCTTAAACAATGTTTTTGCCGACTGAATTTAAAGACATTGGCTGGCTTTGATGTTCTAATATTTAACCTGCTAAATTTTCCTTGGAAGTTATTTATAGTATAAGGCAGGCTTTATTAATTGCTTTCTGCTAGGGTTTAATGTTGTAATGTTATTTTGAAATTATATATTTCATATGTCTGACATTACTTATTGTATGCTTGCATTATGGAGTGATTTCTTTGAAAAGATAGTCACTGAAAGATGGGTTTAAAATAGGATAGCTGCTGTAGAATGGTCTAGTTTGGCCCTGCTTTGGTTCATACATAACCCTTTGAAATACTATTTTTTTTAATATGTCTGTAAATAAAAAATATTTGTCCAAATGATATGCCATGGGTGAGTTCATTAGGTGTGAATCTGTAAAACTTTTATGGACGGATCTATGTTGTCTTTATTTGTAATGTTAAAGTATTTATACATTTATTCTTATTAAGCATTTAGCGAGTGCTTGATTGATTTTCAAATATTTTACTTGCATGTGATCATCATCTTTTCATTGTGAATGTACAGGCATGTTGTGAAGCATTGGAATTGCGACAGACCAAGTTTTCAAGAAATGCATCTCTATTGAAACGCCAATTAACGTGGCAGTAAGTATTTATACTGATTTTATTTTTTGATGGCATCAGTTATATGGATCCTTTTGAGTATCTTTGCAAGATCTTTTTTGTCTAGAAATCCATGCTTCCTTTGAATTTGTTCTCTTACTCTCAAGGACAATTATTTTTCTAATTTCTTACTGAAGCAAGAATTTAAAGAAGTTATTCTCTCATATGTATGGACAATATTACTGTCTTATTCTTTTTAACCTAAAGAGAGGACTGTGTGTGATAAAAGTGGTTGTCTACTGAAACTTATTTTAGTTATAATTTTGTCATTCATGTTTGAGTTGCAATGATAAATAAGCCCATCTCTCTGTTGAATATTTGGAGAATCGTGTGAATTACATAGCTCTGAGGGCTTTATTTGGAAACCCACAGAGAATATTGTAGTTGCACATTTTGCGTTTCTTTGTATTTTTTTCAATTGGCATAGAAATCAAGTTTGGATTTGACAGATGGATAGGAAGGATTATTTTTAGGTTAAATAACACCTTTCCCAGTTTATACCTTTTCAATAATATTGATATTTGATATTAATTGATAACATATTAGAATGGGAGATTTATGTTCAAAACCAAAGACAATTATTATATCACATTTTCATGGAATTTGTGATTGATGTAGATGCATTTATTGGCTATATTTGTTATTGGGAATTGGAATTTTACATTTAGTGTCTTCCTTTGGTATCGATATCTGCTGATTAAAATTATAATTGTTTCTGAAGCATATGTATTGAACTGATAATGCAGATTTAATGGACATCTAAAGAAGAAAGGAATTAGTGGGCACATTAAGGTTAACTACAATGAAGAAAGATTATGTGTAGAGGTAGACATTCTATTAATATGCCCAGTTAAATTAGTTTCTTATTCTACCTTTTGGACTTCATGAATATTTATATTTTAATGTCATAAAAATCATGGCTTACTGCTTTGTAATCTGCTATTTATCGCCCTTTTCAACATGGATAAAATTTTATATTCAATTCTGGGTGTTTCATGCTATTGAATGATAATTTAGAAGTCGAGTAGACAGGGTTATGGTACTTTGCTCTGCTGAAGATAAGACTGTCTTTATTAACTTACAGATAGATTGGAATTATTTGGAATTTAAAGCTAAATTTAGTACAGGGGTATAATAAGCCTTAAAGGTAATTGAATAGATGATGGAATAGATACGCTGCAGTTTTGTTTTAATTGGACAATTATACCTCACAGCAAGTTATTCAGAATTTCAAACACAGAACTCATCTAACAGATTCAGACTTGTTTATCAGACATGTGACCATATAATTGCTGATTCAAAACACATACAGAACAACATCCGCCCAGACACCTGAATTTGAGATCTCAATTTAGTCCTGTTCTGATTATAAACAATGAATAGATGCTGTTTACAGATGTTCATAAAATTCAGTTCCAAACTGGAGTCATGATGTCAACAATGAGTCTGACATCTGGTATAGACTGGTGCACTCCTAGGTCGATGTAACTGGCAAGATCTGGCTCACGAATATGCTGTGGCCAGTAGGGTTTGACTGTCTATGTGGTTGCTGGGCCTGAATATTGACCTGGAGCTGAGGTTGCCTATTCTCTGTGCAGTGATCTGAAGTGTATGGATGTCTTCCTTGCCTGCTCAGCTATGTGAAGGGTGACCAGGAGGCAGAGAGGCTATGTGGATGATTGAAACCTGAAGTGCTGGCGACCCCTCTTAAATTATTTTCATGCAAACATGACTCAGACTGGATCTTGGCAGCGTCTTAAACCTTCTCTGATCTGTTCCAGCTGTCCACCTCCCTGAATTACAAACAACTAAATCAATTAGTTCAATCTGCCACTGCAGAGTGGAGTCACCAAGATGTTTGAGGAGAGGATTTGTGTCCCCTCCTAGGGTTTTCGCTGTTGAGGGATTTTGTCCTCAAAGAAAATTCAGATTTTGAGAATGAACTGGAAAAATATGCAAATTCCGATAATCGAAACCTTCTCCTGTGCTAGCTTTTTGTACCTGTTTGTTTTAGCCTTTTAGGACTGAAGGGCCCAAAATTGGCACTCAAGTAAATTCAAATTCAAATTTATGTTTTTGTTATTATTACTATTATTATTATTATATTACTATTACTGTTGAAAAACACTATTTTTAATTAAAAATATAATTTATTTATGCAAAGGAAAGAGGGGACATGACAAGGGGAATTTTACTGTTCTTGGAATAGCTCTATTCTCTGTATTCTGTATTTAGAAGCTAACTGCAAAAGATTTAGCGGTATTTTTAAAAATCTTACTATGATGTATGAATTGGAAAGACCATTGAACCATTTCAGGATATTAAAAGATGAGTTATTATCCAATTCATATTTTTGCATTTTTTAAATTATGAAGGAAAATCTTAAGCAATTCTGGTGATTTCTTGTCTCATGTTGAAGATGACATTATCTCAAATATTTCATCTTGAAATGTCCATATCATTATTTCATTTTATTGAATTTGAAATTGTTAGTTTTTATGATTAGATATAAAAGCAGAAATTTAATTAAAAAATCAGACACAATAACACAGCATATACCCTGGGAAAACCCTCCTCTTGAGGGAGAAAAACCCAGCAACAATATATCACTTATATATTGAATGGTAAACAATAGTCTCCTTTACAATGAGGCCAATTATGAGGCCAAGTAATGACACCACAATCTGATGTTAACACAGAAATAATATGATGCCTCTTGCTGATGATGAAGTCAGCCTCCTTCAATATATCGATCTGAACTTGATGAACTTCTTCTCACACTTATTCGCACTTATGGATATCGAATGAATATGAATGAATGATACAATGAATAATCATCGAACATATATATACAAGAGAGAAGGAGAGAATTCGTCTCTTCAAGACTTCAAGTCGGCCTTCACCAAAAATCGCGTCTCCATGATACATGAAGTCGGCCTCAACAAATCGTACCTCTTCAAGAATTTGTGTCTCCATGATGTCGACCTTACAAACAATAATTAAATATTAATTAATGTGAAATGATGAAGCGCCTCTTCATTAATCGTTGCCTTACAAATTAAATAGCCGTTAGGCTATTACTTAATTTGTTCTTCATAGATTGAACTGGGCTAGAAGTAGAAGCCCGACGCTGCCATGTAACATCAACACTCCCTCTCAGTTAGGGTGGATACTTCTAGCTATATAAGACATATCACCTCATCGTGATGTCAACCACAATGGCTACTCCCATATGTGGAAAAGAAACATATCACCTCATCGTGATATCAACCATCATGGCTACTCCCCTGAATGGTAAATGTGCACAAGTGCCCATCACAGAATCACTCAACATGATGTTGTCACCTCATCGTGACGTTCACCATGGCTACTCCCTGAGGGTGAAAAGCACAAGTACAAGAAAATCATCACGGACTCTCTGACGTGATGTTGTCATGGAGTCACACACATGACATCCACCATGGCTACTCCTAGAGGGTGGAAACAAGGGCTTTCACCTCAAATCTCTCTCACAGAGAGAAATGCATTAACAAGGGCTTGAAGCTCAAATCCTTCTCATAGAGAGAAATGCATTAAAGAAGATCATTGATGCTGAGACTCCTTCTCAGCTAGGGCTTCATTCTCCACCATACCAAACTTGTCTCGAAAGTACACAAACTTTATTCCGGAGAGAGGCTTGGTGAGAATATCTGCTGTATGCTCATCAGTGCTGATATACTTCAACTAGATTGCTTTACTTAATACCATATCTTTGATATAGTGGTATTTGATCTCGACATGTTTAGTTCTGTCATGAAACATAGGATTGACAGAAAGCTTCACATAGCTTTGATTATCACAATGGATGACAGTCAATGCCAATGATTGTCCAAACAATCCTGCAAGGAGCTTCCAAAGCCACACTGCTTCTCGAGCTGCCACACAAGCTGCAATATACTCGGCCTCTGCGGTGCTTAGTGCCACTGAAGACTGCTTCTTGCTACACCGGGATATCATCGCAGACCCCAAACTGAAACAACATCCAGAGGTACTCTTCCGATTAGCAACACACCCTGTCCAGTCAGAATCAGAATATCCATGCAGCTCCAAATCCACATCAGAAGAATATCTCAAGCCATACCCAACTGTGCCACGCAAGTATCTTAGGATATGCTTTGCTGCAACTAGATGTATTTGCCTTAGTCCACACATGAATTGACTAAGTGCACTCACTGCATAGCAAATATCTGGTCTAGTATTGACTAGATACACGAAAGATCCTATGTTCCACAGCCTGTCGGGGACGGGGGCACGACAGGGGACGCGTTTCTGGGACGTTTCCTAAGGGGCAATTTTTAGGGGACGGGACGGCGACATACAATATCAATATATTAATATATTAGAGAGAGAGAGAGAGGGAAAGAGAGATAGATATGTCAATAAATTAATAATTGATAACAACAATATCAATATGTAAGTAAATCGCGAGAGTAGTACTATAACAACATAAGAAATGTCATTAAAGCATTATAAAATTTATCACAGCAGTATCAAACATCAATAAAACCATGGTATATCAATATCCAAATGTCTCAAACATGTATCTAGAAGTCTTAAAGTTCAAACATGAAAATCAAAATATTAAATACAACAGTCTATGAAATTAAGCCTCATTTGGGCTTATGAATATCCAAAGACTCAGAACTATCTGAATCACTATCATCCTCTAGCAAGAGTGGATCATCCAATGGTAGCCTTGCCGTGAGAAATGAAAAGAGCCCAATAAAATCAAAAGATTTAATATTTATTCTTTTTCAAACTTTAGCCCAAACAATTAAAACATTAAACAGTTGGTGGGCCCTGTGTGAAGGAACGAAACCTTTAAAAAATCATTTTTTAATATGTTTTGACTTGCAACCTGTGGGGGACGGCTAGTCGTCCCTGGTACAGGGAACCGTCCCCAATTCGTATCAGGGACGGGGAAACGTCCCCAAAGTGAAGGAAATGTTTCCTGGCGTTTCCGATGGATTTTGCATTTTCGGGGACGACAGGGGACGGGGATAGGGGGTTTTGGGGCAGGGGACGTGTCCCTGTGTAACCTTGCAAATATCCAATCAACTATCTGTACATAGTGGGATCCACCAGATCTGAACTAGTTGCAGCCTCTTTTAGCTTCTGCAAGTTGGTCTCCATAGGCGTAGACATGGATTCACAATCCGTCATACCAAATCTCTTCAGAATGTTAATAGTATACTTCCCTTGACTTAGAATGATCTCATCAGGCTTCTGCCATACTTCTAAACCAAGGAAGTAGTACATGAGACCAAGATCCTTCATTTCAAATTCAGAAGCTAACTCCTTGCATTTGATAATGAGGTGGTCTTCTCCAGTAAGAATTAAATCATCAACATAGAGAACCAAGATTAATGCTTCGCCATCAATTACCTTGAAGTATAGGTTTGAATCATCATCGTTCTTGGAGAATCCCAAGCTCATCAGGTATCTATCAATTCTCTCATACCAAGCACGAGGAGCTTACTTAGGGTCGTACAAAGCCTTCTTCAACCTGCAAACATGAGACTCCTTCCCATGAACCTCAAAGCCATTAGGTTGCTCAATATATACCTCTTCCTCGATTACACCATTCAGAAATGTTGTCTTCACGTACATTTGGTGTATCTTCCATCCTTTAGATGCTGCAATAGCAATGATGGTCGTGACAGATGTATAACGAGCAACTGGAACAAAGGTTTCCTCATAGTCTACTCCCTCTTTTTGAGAGAATCCTCTAGCCACAAACCTTGCCTTGTACTTCTCAATGCTCCCATCAGCCGCATGCTTGATCTTGAAGAGCCACTTAGAAGAAACAATAGATTTTCCTTTAGGTCTAGGTACGATGTCCCATACATCATTCTCAAGGATGCATTGATACTCTTCAACCAGAGCATCTTTCCACACTTGCTGACTAGTAGCTTCCTCAACACTGGAAGGTTCAGACTCAATGATTTGACTCATCAAAGCAACATAGCTTGAAAACTTATGAGGTCTATTGCTTTCTCTGAAGGTTCCTCTCGGGGCTGCAAACCTTTCTGCCTCCTGCATTGTTTGCTTGGCCCAAAGAGGTCTCTTACTACCAATGACAATGTTTGTAGGCCCATCAGTGGGTTCCAAAGGCTCAACTGGATCATCATCTTCTTTAGGATCAGTAGCCTCCCTCTGAATCTCAGGAGTGTGGTCAACTTCCATATCCTTAGGAGCATAGTTGAAAAACTCGCCAATTGCAAAAACTCGCCAAGCTCGGAAAATACGGTACGGAAAAAACTCGGTAAAAGTTCGGAAAAAACTTGGCAAAAAACTTGGCAACTTAAAAAATTGCTTAAACTTCATTAAAAACACATTTTATTTTTGCAAAATTCAAAGATAAGATGCATCCAATGAGTCAATAAAATGAGTAAATAGAAGAAACAAGCTGAATCTAGTTATATTTGATTGATTTGAAAGAAAATTAGATACAAAATCGCATCCCCATGTGGAATGCTCAATACGTTGATACTGATAGTCTGAAACAAAATGAAAATAGCAAATATTTTTTGTAAAACGGAAAGTAAATACAACATTAATATATTTCAGCTTTTACAAATTCACATCTTCCTCTTCCCATGTCTAATACTTCTCACTACGGGAGAGGGTGTAGTCGTAGGCATCTGCTGTGGCTGCTCAACCTCCATCCTGGGTGTAGAGGCTACTGCTAGTGGCTTTGGCACTGCCAATGACTCCTCCTCAGGATCATCCTCAATGTCATCCAATGAGAATGCAAATCCACCCCCCTCCTGCATTGCTTGTCGCTCAAAGTCATAGATCTCATCCTTGGAAAACAATGAAGGTCGATCATCTTGCCCTGTCCAATCATTGTATGGATCTATCTCATCCAAATCAATTGGATCATCTAATATTTCCTTAACCTATTTTGTGCGCAACCGAAGATTATATTGCACATATACAAGGTCATTCAAGCGTTTTTGAGCTAGTTTGTTCCTTTTTTTTGTATGGATGGCCTCAAACAAACTCCAATTACGCTCACAATTGGACGAACTACAATGCTGTGATAAGACACGGAGGGAAAATTGTTGGAGATGTGGGGTATTTCCACCCCAATTTGACCACCAAACATCTACAAAAAACAAATTAAGAGTTACAAGAGAACTTAGAAACTTAGAAAGGAAAGTCAAAACTCAAAAGTTGAAAACATATTTTCTCAAATTATCAATATTTGTAACTTGTAAATTTCAAATTTTATACCTGGTGGCTGATTGTGTATTGCTCTCTTTGCTAGCTCTAAAGAGAAGAGTGCACCCCTTTTTTCTCTATAACTTTGGATTTCATTAACAATGAGGTCTCCGCATCAAGGTCAGGTGACATCCTTTGAATGCACTTCATGAGGCCCTCCATAACCTCTCCAGAAGGATTTGAGTAGGTGCTTGAATGGAAGAAATGAGGGTTCAAGAAGTACCCTGCTGCATGGAGGGGTTGGTGGAGTTGATGGTTCCACCTCCTGTCAATAATCTCCCAAATGGGATCAAATTTGAGGCTGTCCCCTTTATAATAATTTCTTATAGCCTCCTTGGCCCTATCCATGGCCTCATAAAGATATCCCATTGGGATTTTATCCCCATCCACCAAGCGGAGCACTCTAACCAAGGGCTCTGACACCTACAAATTACAATATAAAAATGCAAAAAGATTAGAGTTTCAAATTTACAATGAAAGACATTAAAATTTTTATTCAATTTGAATTCAAATTCAAAGTTTTGAAATTGAAGTTACCTTCACAATCTCTGCTGCCCTTTGTGCAAATTGGGTATCAAACACAATTTTTGACACCTTATCTCCTTCAGGCTTCTTCGAATAGGTTGAGTCCATCCATGGTTGACTCACAAACATTTGTTTTAAAGAAGTCAAAGAACTAAGAATGCTTTGCAACGTTAAGAAAATCGTTGCAAACCTCGTGACACCTGGCCTCACCAATTCTTTCCCAAGGGTGTGCTCCCTCATCAAGCAAAGAACCCAAGGGTGATTGTAGATATATTTAGTGATCCTCCTTGCGTCCTCTACAACTGGTGTGACCCAATCTAGTTTTCCTATGTCCTCCAAAAGAAGGTCAAGGACATGGGCTGCACATGGTGTCCAAAAAATTGAGGGGTGTCTATCTTGGAGGAGTCTTCCTGCTGCCACATATGTTGTTGCATTATCAGTTATGAATTGCACAACATTTGCAATCCCCACCTCCATGCAAACTTCCTCCAACATCTTAGCCAAATTTTCTGCATTTTTTACAATATGGGAGGCATCAATTGATTTTAAGAACACCACCTCTTCTTTGCATGCAACCAAGAAATTAATGATGGTACGGTTTTTCCCATCCGTCCACCCATCAGAAAGAATAGAGCAGCCATATTTTTGCCATATTTCTTTTTGCTCCTCTACTGCTGCCCTTGCCCTTTCAGTTGCATTAACAAGCAACCTACAAATACAAAGTGAAATTAAGTACACAATTTTAATTTGGAAACAAAAAAATAGCTTAAATTCATCATAAAATTATAAATTAAACTTAAAAAACATAAATTAAAGAACATAAATGATAAACTAACCTCCCACTCAAGTCCATGCGAGAAGGCGCCTTGTAGCCTTTTCCTGCAACTGTCAATGCGGTGACCAAATTCTGCTAGTAAGGAGAACTCGCCACATTGAAAGGGATATTGTTAAAATACCAAAAATATGTACAAGCAATGTCTGCTTGCTCATGCACCTCCCTATTCCATCCAGTCGCCTCTAAGGAAGGTTGTGCACCAGGTGTGTTTCTAGGCACAAAATAACTATCCAACCGTGTAGGTCCTATAGTTGCCCCTACCCCTGGTGCTCTACTAGAGGAAGATGAAGGGATGGAGGTCGAGGCGTTAACAGATTGCCTTGAACTTCGCACACGTGGGCCACGAAGAGAACCCACTATCTCCTGAGTAACATCATAATCATTATCCGACTCAATTAGAGCACCTTGAGAAGAGGCAATGGCTGCTTGCATTGCTGCTCTTGCCTTCTCTCTTTGCACTTTTTTTTCTTCTGCAGCTGAAAGTATGGCATTCATATGTCTTTTTATTACTTCTGTGGTTTGAGGACATTCCTTAGCATCACGTTGAGGGATGCCTACAAGGTGGTACTTGAGGCGATTGATGCCTCCACGATATACTTTTTTACATGGAATGCAATATACTGTGCCAGGTATGGGTCCTAGATAAGCATTCTTCCAGGCAGGATCTCTAGCTTCTAGAGGACGTTTGCCTACAAATCCTGCAGGCACGGATGGGACAGAGCCTGAGGCAGAAGTGGGTTCAGAAGCCATTATCAATTAATTATTAACCTACACAAAGTGAAAGTCAAAGCACAACTTGTTAGTTTTTGATAGAAAATTTAAAAACAAGCTAAATTAGATTAAATCAAAAGAGATTACTTTAAGTTTAAATTACTAAAAATCTATCACTAGATTCTAAACATTTTTATAACAAAAAAATTGGATTTAAAAAAAAAAATAATAAGTAGGGTTTCAAAAAAATGTGAAAAAATGTAAAAATCTGAAAATTACTTCAAACTAGTAAAAAATTAAGCTAATCTAAAAGATTGCAAGTATGTTATTCAACAAAAAAGAGGATTCAAAACAAAAAAAATAACTAGGGTTTTAAGAAAAAATTAAAAATGAAAAAATCAGCAAAATATGTTAAAAAAATCAGAAAAATTCATAAAAAAATCTTGTTTTCATGAATCTAAATCTTGTTTTGATGAATCTAAATGCATTTAAATCATTTTCACACTACATTCAGATGATTTTTAAACATAGAACCAACAAGAAGGAAGAAATTTTTTTAAAAAAAGAAAGAAAAAAAAAATGAGATACCCTACCTGGAAATCAGATTTGCCTTCTAAATTTGATGTAAATGCCCTTCAAATCTTGTCTTTTGGATGTAAAATTGCTGCAAATGAGTGCACAATGCCTTGGAGATGTTTTTTGTTGAGTGTGGAATGAGAATGAATGAAAAAAATAAACTTGAAATCGCTTTTTAGCGGCTGTCTGGGCGTGTGAATGGTCGAGCGGGTTTTTTTCAAAAACTCGCCGTACATTCTGGAAAAACTCGCCAAAAGTACGGCGAGTTTTTCTAGAATGTACGGCGAGTTTTCCAGGCGTACAATTGCCTGGAAAACTCGCGAGTTTTCAAAAACTCGCCGAGTTTTTGGCGAGTCTTGCATCTATGCTTAGGAGACTCTTGGTCTTCATTGTCTATCTCCATGTGGATGCCCTTAGACCTCTTGAATGCAACATCTTCAAATGTAACATCCCTATTGATCTCAATTAGTTTTTGTCCTAGAATGTACACTCTGTAGGCTTTTGAAGATTCACTGTAGCCCACAAATATTCCCTTCTTGCCAGACGGTTCCAACTTTGTCCTTTTATCTTTAGGTACATGAACATACACTGGACAACCAAAGATCCTCAAATGATTTACTTTTGGCTTCACCCCTATGAAAGCTTCTTCGGGAGTCATGTTCTCCAAAATGCGGCGAGGGCTTCTATTCTGAACATAAACAACTGTCCTAGATGCTTTAGACCAAAGGAAGGTTTGCAAATCTTGGTCATGAATCATGGATTTGGCTACTTCTACAATAGATCTGTTCTTCCTTTCTGCAACACTATTCTGTTGAGGATTATAAGGGACACAAAACTCCCTCTTAATCCCAACTTCAATCCAAAAGTTACGAAAGCTTCCAGAGATGTATTCTCCTCCGTTGTTGGATCTCAGAACTTTGATCCTCTTACCCAATAAGTTCTCTACCTGAGCTTTAAATTCTTTGAACCTCTCAAGTACTTCTTTAGATTTCAAGAAATAAATTCAAGTCTTTCTAGAGTAGTCATAAATAAAAATAATGTAATACAAGAAACCACTCAAAGAAGCAATAGACATTGGACAACATAAATCATAATGAATAAGATCTAGAATACATTTAGATCTACTTTCACTACTATGAAATGGACCTTTAGTATTCTTACCGAATGCCCAACCTCTACAAGTGCCTTCATGGTCCTGGTTGAGTTTAGGAAGTCTCGTAACCATCTTCTCCATGGTTGGTAGTGCTCGAAAGTGAAGATGAGCAAGTCTTCTATGCCAAAGCTCACACAAACTTGATGAATCATGCAACAAAGCTTGAAGCGGATGAGTGCAAAGTTTGTAGAGACTTTCAAGTCGAACTCCAATCACCCGAGCAGTCTTGATATTTGAGTTCTTCGGCCATGCAAGAACTTTGCCTTTTGAGAATGCAACTTGGTACCCCTTGTCCTCCAAGGCTGAGATAGAGACAAGGTTCTGCTTGATACCAGGAACAAATAGAACATCACTCAATTGTAACGAGATGCCTGAATCTAATTGAAGAGAGGAGGTCCCAACACCTTTCACAGAATAGCTAGCATCATCACCAATAATGACTTGAACACTAGAACCTCTCTCCACCAAATCAGATAGATGCTCTCTAAATCCAGTGATGTGGCGAGAGAGACCACTATCAATCAACCAAGTATTGTTGTCAGTAGGCACATTGCTTGATAAAGCAGAATAGAATAGAAAATCACTTGAATCCTTCTGCGGAGAGATCTCACCCACATTTGCAATTGAAGCCTGCTACTTAGGCTTGGTTGGGCAATCCTTTGCATAGTGACCAAACTTGTCACATCTAAAACATTGAATGCGAGATAGGTCCTTCTTCTTCTTAAATTCAGGGGCACCATTTGACTCTTTATCTCTATTCCTCTTGAAGTACCCTTTCTTTCCTTCTTTTCCTTTCTTCTTCGAGGATTGAGTGGCAAGAACATGAATGTCTTCATTTGTAGAGCTTTGACCAATGCCTCTCGCAGTCAACCTTGATTTTTCTTGAATACAATCTACTCTCAATCGATCGAACTTAGGAAGTTTTGATCTCGCACTGATTCCTTGAATGAATGACTCCCAAGATGGAGGAAGACCATTGAGAGCCAACATAGTCAAATCCTTGTCATCAACAATATGCCCAATGGTAGAGAGCTGATCTCTCAACTTAGTGATCTTCATGAAGAATGAGATGACGGATTCCTCTTTCACCATCTTGATATGATGAAGTTGCTGCTTTAATGCAAGAGCTCGACTTGTGTTGTTGATCTCATACATCTCCTCCAAGGATTTGAACATATCTCTTGTTGTTTTCAACTTGGAGATGATTGGCACAATGTGATCTTTCACGGAATCAACCAACATCTTTTCCCCCTTAGTGCCATTTCTCTTCCATCGAGGCTTCTCATTCTCATCAGTTGGTTCGGGAACTTCACCCTCCACGAACTCAGCTAACTTATTTTCTTCCAAAGCGAGCATGACTCTAAACTTCCAAGATGTGAAGTTTGATGCACCCTCAAGTCTATCTTCGATCTTGAGCCCGTTCACCATCTTGACAATAAGATAAATGCAAGAGAATGAGAATAAGAGTGGATGATAGCGCTGCTATAGAAAGCTAATCACAATCTTTCTTATACCTGCTCTGATACCATGTTAGTTTTTATGATCAGATATAAAAGCAGAAATTTAATTCAAAAATCAGACACAATAACGCAGCATATACCCTGGGAAAACCCTCCTCTTAAGGGAGGAAAACCCAACAACAATATATCACTTATATATTGAATGATAAACAATAGTCTCCTTTACAATGAGGCCAAGTAATGACACCACAATCTGATGTTAACACATAAATAATATGATGCCTCTTGCTGATGATGAACTCAGCCTCCTTCAATATATCGATCTGAACTTAATGAACTTCTTCTCACACTTATTCGCACTTATGGATATTGAATGAATATGAATGAATGATACAATGAATAAGCATCGAACATATATATACAAGAGAGAAGGAGTAGATGAGTCTCTTCAAGACTTCATGTCGGCCTTCACCAAAAATCGTGTCTCCATGATACATGAAGTTGGCCTCAACAAAACGTACCTCTTCAAGAATTTGTGTCTTCATGATGTTGGCCTTACAAACATAATTAAATATTAATTAATGTGAAATGATGAAGCTCCTCTTCATCAATCAATGCCTTACAAATTAAAAAGCCGTTAGGCTATTATTTAATTTGTTCTTCATAGATCGAACTGGCCTGGAAGTAGAAGCCCGACGCTGCCATGTAACATCAATAGAAATTATATATGTTATGATATGTTACTGCTAATTTAAGGTCACGAAGCATATCAAAGATTTGGTATTACCACAGTCCATGTGAGTGATGAGAATGCTTCTGATATAACTATGTGGGTGAATTTTGCATCAATACTTTGAATCATACTCTATGATCCAACATCAGGATGAAGAGAACATATGAGATTGCTAATTTCTCTCTAAATAGATGGGGGGTAGGGGAGGATGGAAAAGAAAACAAGAGACCAAAAAAAGAGAAGAAAGCCTAAGGATTGGTTAAAAAACAAATTACAACTTGAACAAAGCATGTAAAAGAGGGAATGGAAATCGACACTAAAAATAATATTGAAAAATTTAAAATATGCAACAATTTAGTACAAGCTAAAAAAGAACAAAAGAATATAAAGTTAATAGTATCAACCTAGTCCTATAATGTTTTATGAAAGGTTCTAGTCTATAATGTTTGTTCATTAGTTTTCCTGCTATACCAAGCAAACATTCAAAGATCTGTCCTACATTCATTTGTGAAGGTACCCCTAATGGATTTAATACCATATCCACTGGTGTTCCATTCTGTAAATAAGGCATATCTTGTAAATACAACATAATACTTACAAATATTAAATAATTTATAATACTAATTAATGCAGACAATTAATGTTCTGAAGAGTATAGTAAATTAATCTAAACGAGACTATTATTGCACTAAAAGACAAATTGATATAAAAGGAATATTACTAAGATGTATTAATAAAATAATACTAAGAAGGAAGAGAAAAATCTAATATCATTGTTGTTTGTAGTATTTTACAAAAGTAAAAAACATGGTTATAGTATTAATGGTATGGGTTTTAATAATATTACTGGTATTATTGTTTGTCAGAATCATAATGGTAATATTAAAATTCTCATAATAATAATAATATTAAAATAGAGTTCTGCACAGAAAATTCAAATAATTCTAATTACTTTATAAAATTAAAAATAGTGAATACTAAATATTACTATTAAAGTTTTTAAAAGTGATAGTAAATTAATCTAAATGAAACAATTATTGCACTAAAAAGGCAGATCAATATAAAAAGAATATTTCTAAGGCGTATTGTTAAAATAATACTAAGTAGGAAACTAGAAAAATCTAACAGTATTGTTATTCTTAGTATAGTTCGAATCTAAAAAGATTCAAGAATAGTTATAGTACTAATCGCATAGGTTCTTAATCGAATACTCATAATAATTATTTTATGAAAATAGAAAAGTTCTATGTAGAATAATTCAAATAATACTAAGTAGTAATATCAAAAAATTCTGATAGCCATATTATTATTAGTATAGCACTAGTCTGAAAAGAGTAGTTAAAATACTAATAATATTATTATTCTAAAGATAGTGATAATATTATTGTAATTATTATTCTCAAAAAATATTATCAAGAAAGTAATCTACTAGCAACAATAGTATCCACAAATTAAGGAAAAGCACAACTATGAAGATGAAATAAATATAGAACATACAAAGAATCAAAGGTGGAAAAATCGAAGGGATAACAAATAGAGCAGGACTGTAAAAGAACTAAGAACATGCCTACTCGCTAATAGAATCAAGGACACAAATAAAGGACCGGGACGGGTTAGATTATGAAAATAGAAGTAAAATGTTGGATTATTATTCAAAGGATAAAGTAAAAAATAACTCAGGTCACTAAACATATGTCAAACTGATAGTTATCTATATCAAGATTTCATATGAGTTTGAGATTTAGATGTTATGGCATTTTTATTTGGTAATTTCAGGTGACCAAATATATTTCAAGTTGCTTGATTTGATGGTTCTGGTTTGCAGGTTAAGATGCCTCAAGACATGTCTAGCAGTGCAGTTAGAGATACACGGGGATTGTCAGGTCTGTTTTACTTTTTTGTTTTCAGTGACTTATGTAATAAATATTATCTTCATCAAGGTGCTGAATTCTTTCCTAGTTGATGCAAATTCCCCAGAGCATAACCATGAGCAAAAATATTTATCTTTTTTCTCTGGATGATATCTCGTTCACCTGTCAAAGGCTTAGGAGGACAAGGAACAACGTTGAACTGCATTACTTGGCTTTCAAAATATCTAGCATAGATGCTTAGATAAAGTAGGAATTTGAAATATTTTTATATCATCTAGTTACTAAAAGTGGTCAATGGGTCTCTGAAGAATATACTAATACAGTAAGAGCAGAAGGCATTTGCTAATATTTTAATTTCTAAGCAGAGTAAGTTCACCATATAAGATACAGGGGTAAATTTGATAACTAAATTTAACAAAATAGTTAAACTACATTGGACATGGAGAGAAATGCATTCTGCTCTTAGAAAAAGGTCACACATGAGGTATTACAATTTCCTTTTTATCATGGTAACAAATGTAGTTTTGGTGAGTTAATGACTATGTCACTGTAACATATAGGTGGAGAGCGTTCTTTCTCTACGCTTTGCTTTGCGCTTGCTTTACATGAAATGACAGAGGCTCCCTTCCGTGCAATGGATGAATTTGATGTGTTTATGGTAAGAAAAATAATCAATCGTTGGGCCATTTGATCTTCAGTCCCCTTGATAATTAGCTTTACTTGATGATAACTGATTCAGAATTGTCACACAGGATGCTGTTAGCAGGAAAATAAGCTTGGATACTGTTGTGGACTTTGCCAAAGCACAAGGTTCCCAATGGATATTCATTACACCGCATGACATAAGGTATTGGTCATTTCAATAATTTACAATATTCAATTTTTTTGGTTAAGCAATTTGTGAGAGCGCACCAAAAATAAGGGTTAGGCATGTTTTATTTTAGTTCCTACAATGAGCCAAGGCGTTGAAAGGTGTTGCTTGCAATTTTATTCTAAAATCAACCATTTTTGAAGTGTTTTTGTGCATATCAATGAAACTGCATATTCTTTGTTCTAAGCATATATTTGGCAGGTTGATAATTCAAGGACATAAATTTACAACTATTTTTTTTATAGGTGGAAGAAAATTCTATTAAAATACAAAATATAAGACAGATTGCAGAAACCTGAGTTATCTTATCTTGGAATGACTGATGAACTAATCTATAACCCCGGGTGCAAGCAACATGAAACCATTTACATCCTTATTTTCATGAGCAAACCTAAATATGAATTATGCTGTAATTGCTGTTCTCTTTTAACTGATATTACAGGATATACAAAAGATTTCCATAAAGTCCATTTATTGATACAGACAAGGATTGGGTGCCTAGTCAAAGGCAGCCAACCTTCGCAGCTCGACACAAAAAAACAATTCACAAATGCAGCAAGAATAATAGTCTGAAAATTAAAACTCAGAGTTCATCTTACAAATTACTCATTGGCACACAGCTTAGCAGCAGGATAGTACAATAATTTTACAATTCTCTTGAACTTCTGCTTGGACAGTCTACACAGGCCAACAAAAAGAACACTTCCCCGATTCTTGACCTTCCATGATCCCTGTTTTTCTAGTCTAGTCTCCTGCCCTTTTTGTTTTTGATAAAGATAAAAATGGGTTTTGAAAGGGCCCAGACCCTTTTACAAAAATACAAGTCATCAGGCAAACAGAATGACTACCATGAGATATGGGATTGGCAAAACAGACTAAACAACAAGAACATACAAAAGGCAGAGGAACAACATTAACACAGCAGGAAAAAGACTTGTTTGTTATCTGCCAGTTTCTGAAGCCCACTGGTAGCCTGCTATTCTTTGGTGAGAAATTTAAGTTTATCAATCAAAGGAACTCCCAGGGTTCCTCTTCAATAGCACTTGTTTTGCCTCTGAGTGGTGGAATTGGCCTGGGTTCTCTTGGCCAGGCCCTCTTATATAATCTCCCTTTGTCATTTTTGAAGTGTATTTTGCAGAATATAAAGATTAGTAGCTGGTTTTTTTTATGGATGGCTTGCTGAAATTGACAATCTGGGAGAGGTTCTTGTTCGATTCCACCCGATTCTTCTGCAGGGTGTGGAGCTTTGACTCCAAGTTCTCTCAATTTTGGCAAGTGGGAGAGAAATTTTTCACTTCCTGCCATATGTCTTCATCCACTTGGGTTTTAGGCTGTTCCTTGGCCTGTTTGAACACCTTCATCTCCATCTTTTGCATTCTCAACTAGGGTTTTGGAGTTGGTCAAGGAACCATTTCATTAAATTATTGTGAAGATCGAAATCCTCAACTTTGTCCACAGGAGCTTTCGGATTATAATAGTTAGGATGTTCCACTTCTTCTTGAATAGTAGGGTGGCATGGGGGAGCCCTAGATCCTTTTAAGCACATTCCCATCTTCGGTTAGGTTTCTAGGTTGGGGGCTGGGATGATCCCTCTTTGGCTTGTATCTTAGGTGTTTGGTCATAAAGAGCTTGACAAGGGGCTAGGGATGGAAGGGGGATTGGCAGAAGGGCCTTCCTTCAAAATAACTTTCCCCTTTTTCAGCCAGTAGGGGTTTGTGGCTAGGGGGCACAGGAATAATAGAGATCAGAGTTGGATGCAGTTTGGTAGGGTACACAAGGATTTTAACCATAGGGTTAGGGTTGGATTTGTCAAGGACCACAACCTTGGGGTGTTGGGGGTGTTGGGAATCCACAATACCACCCTTAGGAACAAGGGAAGGAGATGGGCCAATTTACTTCTTCTGTTTAGATTGAACTAGGGTAGGGTTGACAATCTTGTGGATGAATGAAGGGGTGGGTGGGCTTGCATGCTCATATCTATAGATACAGTAAATGAGGCCGTAGTGTTAGGGAAGTTGAGAATAGCCCAAAAGCACATTTAAAATAGACTCCTCTAGGGATCTATTAGCAAAATAGTTGGGGGACATAGATTGAAGTTTTGAGCCCCAAGTACTTTTTGAGTGTTGTAGTTTATACCCCTGACTCGGTCATATAAGGGGATCAATGGATTGATCCAAACAAAACATCAAGTAGTTATTTGAACATAAAAAAATATCACATAACATAATATAGATAGAATTCCGGTATCAATATATTAGTAAGATCAACTAAGTACATTCATACATCCTTATATCCCTTTTCTACATCAGATACATTCGTCATATATCTTCCCCTATGCTTCGTATTTGTTCTTCTTTATAATCAATCTTACTCTCTCTCTCTCTCTCTCTCTCTCTCTCTCTCTCTCTCTCTCTGTCTCTGTCTCTGTCTCTGTGTGTGTGTCATACATATCTTTTCCTATACATATATCTACGGGATAGTATGTGACCCATCTACCCTATCCCTACCTTATATGGTGTCTCTTGAATCTTATGCTCCACGAGCTCTTTGTGGCAAGATGTGGTAGGATTTACTAAACTATGTCTGAATTGGTACTTTCTTGCCAACAAGAACAAAACAAAAAGAAAGAAAAACTTATTTTCTTGTTATGTCTTAGGTTGTCTAGCATAGGGAAATGATATGAGTCAATGTGTTTGTACATGCTTTCAAGGGTAAAGTATCTCATTAGCACTTTAGCTACCTCCTACCATGACTTGGGTAGGCCCTCACATTTGAAGCCATTTTGAAATCTCGAAACTTAGTTCTTCCAAGAATGGGCAAATTCATAAAATAGCACAAGGCCATATCCGCTCACAACTTCAAGGAATGGGGTAAGGTCACTATGCCCAAGGATATTCCAAACGATGGTATTTCTATGGACCTCACAAGATAAAGGTTCTAACCTTAACAATCACTTCCCATGGCTCGACTTTCTCTAATAGACTTGCAAATCTTGAAAACTAGTCTTAATTTTTTCTAGCAGTTCGATGAGTCGATCATTCAAA
The DNA here is from genome assembly GCA_007258455.2 of Sequoia sempervirens. Classification (NCBI taxonomy): domain Eukaryota; kingdom Viridiplantae; phylum Streptophyta; class Pinopsida; order Cupressales; family Cupressaceae; genus Sequoia; species Sequoia sempervirens. Next base: position 51,142 of record VDFB02368021.1, on the reverse strand, counting down.
TGGGAAGATAGATATTGCCAATTTAATTTGTACATGCCATGATTAGTGTTCTCCTTCTCCGCTATGGAGATTGTGTTGATATGATTGACATGGTACTCTTCATTTATTCTCCTTGTGTTGAGCCAAGCTAAAATGAAAGTGGCAACATGGGATTATCTAATTTCAATGGACTCATTATCAATACTTCATTTGATATTAAGGGATAGGGAGTGCCAATGCAAGCAATCACCGATTGTGCTTGCCATGTTTTGCCAAAAGGTTTGCAGTCTTATTTCCTTCTCTCCAAACATGCAAGATTTTAATACTTTGGAATAACTTCCTCAACTCCTTGGTGTTGTCTATAGAGTTCTTGTAGGACCGATTAGGAACAACCTTCACATTAAGCATGCCAATTATGATTTTAGAGTATCCTTCCACAACAATCTTGGTAGTGCTAAGGTTTCTTGCCAAAACTAAGACCATGAATAGCAGTTGAAGCTTTGACACAGTTATTGGTTTGGATTCCTAAGTTCATGGTGAAGGAAACAATGAACTCAACTTTGTTGTTTCTCAAAACTTTGCCTCTACTTGCCTACATAGGGTTACCTTTAGAGGAATCATCAAACTTTAGCTTAACCCAATCTGGATTAGGGGAGGACCAAATTGTGGTTCTTCTTTTCTAAATTTTGGTGTTATCCACATTGTCTAGACTTGATTTGATGTTGCATCTGGCTATGATTTCCTTCTCAATAGCATTGGGCGGCTTTTTGGAGTTTTTGATCTTGACTGTATCCATATTCTCTTGGATATCATGACAAATTTTACCAGGCACCACTTGCAAGGTCCACTTTTGTTTTTGAAAATCCTATTATATCTCTTCTTCTAGATGCCCTAGAGGTGTGGGGAAGAGTTTGCATCCATAATTCTCTCACAATAGGGGGCCAGAAGGGGGAATCGCTGCCAGCATCTTAATATCCTTTGGCCAGGCCCATTGGGATTTAAATCTTTCCAAAATAGATTGTCTGATGCTCCATTAATAGGGGAATTCAATTAGCAAGAGATTGATGGATTCTTCAGCACGCTGCATTTGTTGGCAAGAGAAAAACATCTATTTTTAAGAATGTCCAATGTGAATTTTTTCTTGACAAGTGGTCCACTAGAAGAAATTTATTTTGGAGATGAGATTGTGGTTCCAAGTGTCTTGCCCTTTTTGTTTCACATTTGTTTAATTTTATAGCAAAGTTCAGATAGGCTGCTGCCCAACAAAAATAAATTGTTGTCAGCTAGTAATCCCCACAATTAGGAATGGACGAGTGAAGGAGATGTTAGTTATAAAAGCTGCAATGAATGGTTGAGTGAAGGAAATGCTTGTCATTAATACCACTCACAACTACCTTGAATCATCCAACAAAAACTAAAAGGTATCAAGTCAATAACTTTATAACTATTGGTTAAAATTCCTCATTTGAAATCTCATGCCTTCACTATAGTTGTCTATCATTAAGGCTATCAAGATGCCTCACTGAAATGCTACCATAGAGGGCTGAGTGCAAGACCATGCACACCCCAAAGAATAGGTTAGGGACGTTTGGAAGAAAATGCCACGTGAGAGGAATGAGTTAGATGTCTTGCAAGAGAGGTATGCTCCTAGCCAAAAGACAAAGAACTTGGAAACACACAAAACTTAAGAGCAAAAACCAAAATTTGAATGGCCATGTTTTTGGGCGAGCAAGATTGCAGGTGATCTCAATGCTCTTGCATTAGACATGCAAGGTAAGTGGAATGTTTCATGAGTTTTGCAACTCCTGAACATTTTACGAAATTTGAAATTGAAGTTCCATGCTTGGCATGCTTAGATGCATTCATCAAGGTTGTTTTATCTGCTGCCTTCTTCTTCCATATCATCAACTGTTCCTTGTATTCCTTTCCTCTTGTTTTTTTGACTACTTGGGAATCTATTACTGTTTCAACCTCATCTTGCTCCTTTTCAGGCAACTATTGTACCCATTCTTCTTTTTGGCAATCAAGATTTGCATCTTCTCCTTCACTAGTCTGCCCTTCATAATACTGGTACAAATCAACAACATTGAGAATAGGTGAAAAGTCTGCATCTTTAGGAAGCTTTATCTCATATGCATTGTATGTGAACTTTATTAAGACCTTACATGGTCCAATCTCCTTCCATTTCAACTTATTGTAGGTCTGTTGAGGAAATCTTTCTTTCCACAAATTCGCTAACACCAAATTTTTGACTTGAAACTCTTGTTATCTTGAGATTTGCATGCGGCTTGGTACTTATTTGCGTTTTTAGTTTAAATTCTTTGTAACTTCTTGGTGCAACTCATGTATGTAAACAACAAAATCTTATGCTACAATGCTTTTCCTACTTAAATCAGCATTATCTCTTATGTTATCCAATTCCCTTGGGCTCTACCCGATTTGGAAAGGAATTTAGTTGTACTCATGTTAATTGGTTATTAGAAGCAAGTTCTGTTTGTGCCAAGATTAAATCCCATTGAGTGGGCTTCTATCCAATGAAACATCTCAATAGGTTACCTAGATCTCTATTGACGACTTCTATTTACCCATCAGTTTGGGGAAGATTTAAGTAGAAAACTGTGTATTTACACATTGCTAAGATGAGTTTTATTCTTACCTTCACTGCTAAGAGCTGAAAACATTTTCCTGTTGCTACTGTGCTATTATTGTTTATTGAAATTCATTCCTACCACCTTTCATGGTCTCTGTGATTGATGCACAAATGCCACTGAAATGCTGTATATTTTTAGCTGATAGGCTATTATATTGGGGGGAACCCCACCGAGATCTCCTCCAGTTTGATGTTGGCGCTGGCGGGGAGAAATTTTTTCCATGTTTTACGCACGTCGCCATCAAAAAATCAGATCCGTCACTTTAAATGACCAGACGAGGAAATGAAACTTCGCGGAAGATATGCAGAAGTAAAGCGGAATTGTGTGCAGGAAATAATGTTGAAGATGTACAACGAAAGATAATAAAATGTATTAAAATATCTAGTGCCGACTACCGGGGTTAAGGGGTGGAAGGGTGGGGGTGAGACCCGCCCGGCTGCTTTGCATCCACGTTTAAACTGTAGAAATTTAGGGCACAGTTTAGAAGCCCCGACAAAGTTGGCGGGGAATGGCCGCTAAACTTGGTGGGGGAGGATGCACATCTAATTGGAGGAATTTTATGGATACAATGGTTTATGCGGTAGTGGATATAATTGGTTTATAAGATAATGCTTTTTTGTTTTTTGGGAAAGGAATTAAGTTTTTATTATGGATTGATTTAAAAAATAATAATAAATTTTTTCTATTAGTCTTTTGGGATATAACATAAATATATATTTTTAAATTATCATTAGAGAATTAAAAATATGAAATATTTTAGCTTGATCAGATTTTAAGATTTGATTATCAAAAATTATTATTGATAAATTTTTTTTACTTAGTCAAAATTAAAATGTCAAACTATTATTAGAGAAATATATTTTATAAAAATTATTTATGAATTGCTGTGATTTTTTAAATATTAATATTTAGTTGATAGTATAATATCTAATGATATCAAGTTTCCACAATCCATAATGTTCTATAAGCCAATTTTCTGGATTAGATTTTGTGAGAATTTTTGCATCAAGAATCACACTCCGTGATTCAAGGATGAGAGAGCATAACAATAATAGTTATTATTCTCAAATTCTCTTTCATATATGTAGAATTTTTTATTTTAAATTTTATTATATGTTAATTATACATTAAAAATACTTTAGTAAATAATATATTATATAATAGTTTATTAAATAAAATGCAATAAATAAAGATTTGATTCTATTATAATATTTTATTTTATATAAAGAATATTTAAATGTGGTTTGACTTCAAATTTTATTTATACATTAACAATAATTTTAGTGAGATTTGTTTAGATTTAATAAAACACTTATACAAATTAATAGTTGAGGAAATGTCAAACACAAGGAAATGGAGCTGCCGGTGGGGAGAACTTTACGGTCTGTGCCTATTGGCTATTCTGTTGCTCATTGAATATTGTGCAATTGCTAGTTTTTAAATTTTTTTATAGAAGCTTGTTAAATCATGGAAATTTCTTGCCTTGAATGTACTTTTTGGAGATGGCCACCCTACGATGGCTCTCACCTTTGTTGGATGCATTTTCAAACCCCTTGGGAAATGACAACTCCTAAATACATTAGTTTGTTCTTCATAAAACTGCACTTCAAATTGATCAGCAACTTTCTTCTTTTAATCTTTGCAAGACTAACCTCAAATGCTTCAAATGTTTCTCCGTTATTTTATTGAAAATCAAAATTGTATCTAAATAAGCAATCACAAATTTACCAAGAAAGTGCTTCAATACTTCATTCACCAGTGTTGTGAAGGTGCTCAGTACATCAGTCAATCCAAATGGCACAACTAGTCACTTGTACAACCCATCCTTTGTCTTGAATGTGGTCTTCCATTCATCCTTAGCTCTAATCCGAATTTGATGATAACCCACTTTTGAAGTCAATTTTTGTGAAACATTTGGCTCTACTTATTCAGTCCATCAAGTCATCCATTCGAGGTAATGGAAATTGGTACTTCATTGATGGCTCATGAATCCATGCACATATGCCATCTGTCATTCTTTTTGGGTGCTAATATTGTTGGTATTGCACATGGGCTCAAGCACCCCGTTATTGAACCTATCTAACAACTTTTGGACCTGCCTGTTTACTCTCTCATTCTCTATTTGTGTCATCTTGTATACTACCTTGTTTGGTAAGTGTGCTTTAGGAATCAAATCCATGTGATGACTGATACTCTTTATGGGTGGTGACCCATTCAACAATTCCTATGAAAGAATTACAACATATTCTTCCAATAATTTCTTCACTTTGTGTAGAATTTCATCTTCCCTATCCGTCTTAACTTATGTAAGCTCAAGAGTAAAAGCATAACATGCCTTTCTTCCTATATGTCTTTTAAAAACTGCTTTCTAGAAATCCAACATACCTTTCAACTGCTGTCCACTTCCTCTCCCCTATTCTTCAATGGGCTCAATATAAATTTTTTCCAACTTGTACAATTGTGGGTGTGTTCATTCTTGCCATCATGCACAAGTCTCCCGTCGTGTTGCCATGTTCTACTCAACAAGACTTGGCAACCATCCATGGACATAATATCACACAATACTTAATTCTTAGTAAAGGATCCCATGGATCCACTATAGGAAATATTTTTATGGAGTAGGGGGTTCCATTAGAAGAAGAAAATAATGCTATATGATAAAATACTCTTGTGCAAGAAAATGGGAGCTCCAACATTTTAGACTTTAGATTTAAGTGGGTGTCTTTGGAGTGGGGCTGAAAGTTTCCCTCACTCGCTTCCTAAAATTTTACTGGCACAATTCATTTGTAATTTTTATATTCTTGCCAATAATCTTTTAGATTTAGCTATATAATTATAAATTTAACATTCCTTGTTACTAAAATAGAATCATGAGACCACTAGCTTCCCAAAATTTTGGAGCTTAAAATTTTAAGTTTGCCCAGTATTAAAATGTCCATGGTACCCTATGCTTATAAAAGCTCTTAAAAATTCTTAGCAACACCTGCTGAGATATTTTAGGAAGCCCCCCTCCATGGGACCACAATCTTATATGCATCAATGTGAAAATCTATGAAAATCTATTAAACATTGCTGATTTACTAGGAGTTGATGCTCCTTCTGTAATCATAAGACCTTGTATGCCTTGGGATGTTTAATCCTCTTTAACTTGAGCATCTCCACTATCTCCTTGGACATCGAGTTGTTTGTGCTTCCACTGTCAACAACAACATTGCAACAATTTTTCTAGAATTGTATATGGTTCTGAATAAATTATTCCTGCATGTGAGCTTATGCTCTTCCATTTTTTATTTTAACAACATTCTCTTCATCATGAGAGATTTGTCTTGGCAATTCTTTTGTATGTTGGGGCGATGCTACACTTCTCATAATGTGATTTCTTGCCACACTTGTTTTGCCATGGTCCTATGGTAATTGTGGACATTTGAAGGCTCTATGACCAATCTCCCCATGTGTAATAGGTGATTACTGTAAGTCTTCCTCTTCCACATTATCCTTTTCCTCTTAAGAAATTTTTCCTTTCACTTGTGTCTTGATTGAAATTTTCATTTTCAAAAGTGCTAGATTCCCACTTGTTTGTCTGTTTCTTTATCATCACTAAGTTGTCCTCTTCCTTTTGAGTTGTTTTGCTACTGTCTGGCCAATTTCTTTTCTATCTAAGGCATAGAAAAGCTGTCTCCACCGATTTTACTTTGATCATGCTAAAATCATCTTGGATTGACCTTTGGATCCTTTAGATGTACCTTGCAATCTTTTCCTTGTTGTCTTCTATATGATTGACTCATATATTGAGCTTTTAGAACTCTTCTAAGTAGGCTTTGACATTCATCTTCCTCTGCTGTAAATTCTGTAATTGCTTTAGTAAATTCAGTTGGTAGTATACTGGTAAGAATTTTGCTTTCAATTTTGCAACTAGTCAGTTCCATGATCAAATCTTCTTCTTTACTCTTCTCTGTCCATCTATCTCCACATGATCCTACAACAGGTATGCATGATCCTTCAATTTAGTACTCACAAATCTTACCCTTTTGTCTTTGCATTGACTCAAAATCAAAATATTTTTTTTGTTCTGAAATCTAGTTTATGAGCTCTTTAGAATTTAGTTTCCCATTGTAGCGTGAAGTTTCCATCCTACGGTCTATTTCGTATGTGTGACATAGTTTTCAATAATGGTTTATTTATGTAGTCTTCCATTCCTCCTCCTTTGCTTACCACTTCTTCCTTTTTATGTTCACTCATGTCTTCAATACACACACCTCTTCTTTGTGTTGCCTCTTTTTGCTTCCAATCTAACTGCCATCACCCTTAGCATTTCTTTGACTGTTTGGTCTGCTTTTATGAGCCATGTTTTCCACTGTAGTTCTTTGCAGTCTTACGATCCTAACACCTGCAACAAATTTTTAAAACTTTCAATATTGACTCTTCTAGACACTTCAGTGGCCCAGTGAGCTAACCAGCTCTAATACCACTTGATGCAGATAAGAATTGAGTGCCTAGTGAAAGGCAGCTGACTCTAGCAGCTCCCCACAAAAAAAATCTCATAAATGCAACAGGAATAATGCTCAGAGTTAACATTACAATTTACTCATAGGCACACAGCCTAGCAACAAGACAACACAATAATTTTAGAGTTCTCTTAAACCTCAGCCTGGACAGTCAATGCAGGCCAGCAAAAAAGATATTTCCCAGATTCTTCACCTTCCATGACCCCTGTTTTTCTGTTCTTGTCTCCTGGCCCATTTGTTTCACATACATGTGTTTAATTTTATTATTTTATAGCAAAGATCCGCCCAAAATAGTTAAGCTTCCACCAAGCAATAAGAAACTGCTGTTAGCTAGTAATTCATATGATCAAGAATGGGCAAGTGAAATAGATGTCAGTTATAAAAGCTGCAATGAATAGTTGAGTGAAGGAAATGCCTGCCATTAACACTTATGACCACCTTGGATCGCCCAACAAAAAGGAAAATGTGCTAGTCAATAACTGTAGCAATAGTAACTGCCAGCCAGAATTGCAGCATTTAAAATCCCATGACTTTACTAAAGTCTTCCAGCATTAAAACTGTCAGGACACCTTACTGATACACCAGCATAAAAGGCTGAGAGCCAGATCAGGCAGACCCCAGCGAACATGTTAGGGATGTTTGGCGGAAAATGCCATGTAGGAGGAATGAGTTGATGCATTTTTGGCAGAAGTTACTGTTGATCTCTAATGCTGACGCTTAGGAGATACAGTTTATGGGAAGTTCTGCAAATGGAGGACTAAGATGCGCTTTGCAGAACAACCTCCGGGATTGTAGAAGCCGGCTCTTTGTTTCATTTACAGGGGGAAGAAAAGGAAGAGAAGATGAAAAACAGTGCATAAAACAAACTATTCTAAGGCAATGCGCCAAGCTTTTACAACATTTCAATCCTGATATGGCATAATACAGTTTTAATCAAAACAGTTTAACAGACATCCAAAAGAGTATTAAACATGCTATTTCAACTGAAATAATAAAAGCTGAAGAGAAACGTTTCACAATTTGTGAATCACCTCATATAGACAGAGTATGGATTCCAACAATAACAGAGATAAACACATACTAAAGGCAAAACAAGGCACAGTTCTATGTATTCAGTCTATCATTCCTTCAAGAACATGCTAAGGTCTATGTGTTACAAAATTTCTAACTCCTAAAACAAGAGACAAGATGCCTCTTTACAGAAAAAAAACCCTTCCCTGGAGGTGATGGTTCCCATGTTTTACTGGTAGGCTGAATTTTGCAACTCAGTAAGGGTGCACTTCTAAGTGATAATAGTTACATCATTCAAGGATGAAGCAAAAGGCCACATCCTGCAAGAGAGTTATGCTCCCAGCCAAAAGGACAAAAAGAACCTGAAAACACACAGAATTCAGAGCAAAAATCAAAATTTGAATAACCATGTTTTAGGGTGAGCAGGATCGCATGTGACCTGAATACTTGTGGATCATTTACAATTTTTAGAATACTCTGCTAAGTTTTTAACTATTTTTTAGGATTTTCAGAATTTTTTTGTTATTCCATAATGTCTTGTGGAGTAAAGGTAGGTATTTCTGATACTCTGGTAATTTCAAAACTTTTCTATGATTGTTAGAAATGGTTATTGTTATTCTATAGGACTTCTAAAAATGAGCAAAAGAACAAATTATTTCTAAGTGTATTTTCCATTAACAGGCTTAAGTGATGTATATGTATGGTAAGTGCAATGTAGCTCATTGATAGGTGATTGTCAGATGTGCTACATATTTTGAATAAGCTTTAAGAGAAGATCATCGAAAGTGTCGAGGTTCTTAGTGGTTAAGCTATTAAAATAGTTCTTTTTCTCATATCTCTGTTTAATGCTCAAGTATCATATCATACTTATGCTGCATAAGGACATTTTGCTGAGAAGAAATTCATATCATGTTTGCCTTTTTTTGTTATCTCTGTTTAGATATTCATGTTTAATTAACTCCCCAAATTCAAATGTAGTTGCTTGTCACTGTATCTTAAGACTTTCGAGGTGATAGGAAACCACCTTACAAATTTATAGATCATGATTATGATGAAGATTTGGATATTGGTTTGTTCATACAAACTTTTGATGTTTTTCCCCATTAATATGCTGGACAAGCTTCCTGTTGGCATTATAGATATGTAATATGTGATGTACCTACTTAATTGCATATCCACTTGGGCTACTTACATCAAGACTTTAGTTGTAATAAATACTGTTTCTTTCAAGAGTTGGCTGACTATGGAACATCTTATATTGCACGATATATTTCTATTTTCTGGTGTGCAGCATGGTAAAATCAGACTCTAAAGTGAAAAAGCAAGAAATGCCAGCCCCTCGTCGTTGATTGGTCCAACTCAATGTATAAGTTTTCTTATACTTTGAGCCTGATGTATTATCCTCTTGGATTTCAAAGCATAAAACTATGAACTCTTGGTTCATATATTTCTGTACAATAGGCAACAACTTAACACATTTTTGTATCATTATGAAACTTTCAAATAATGCTTTGAATTCCTCGATCCGATGTATTCTGTAATTCTGAAGCCAGAGCTACTAACCACAACAGCATATGCATGCATGAAACCTCATTTAATTCTTTGCATGTAAACATGGTGGATAGTCTTTTGTAGTCTATACAGGGGTATAGTTTATCCGCAGAGCTTCCCTTTCTGTTTACAGGGTTTGGCAATTGTCCAGCTCTGCTAAGGGCCCTTTTTAGTAAATTGGCATAATTTATTAATATTACATTAAGTTGATAACTGGCAAGGGGTTTATTAATGAGCTTTTTTATTATAATCATTTCTTTGGCTAATTGTTGTTTGTAGGAAAGATGAAACAAGCAATAGAAGTTGAAACTAATTGGCAAATGTCATGAGAATAGAAATAAATTGGAATGGAGATTTATGAAATATTTGTTTTGGAAAAGCTGTCCGATTTGAAATCATTTGCCTCTATCTTTGTTATTAATGAAATGCATTATCTTTATATACGTCGGTCTTTACGGTTTCGAGTAGCAACATGCTTAACTTACGCATAAGGCCCCTGTGAGAACAAAGAGACTTATCTTTCTTGTACATGCACATTTTCTTCCTCCTTTCCCTGTTGACTCCCACTGGGAGATAAACTCAATTTAATTAAATAGTTTACTGGCAGGCGTCTAAAACTTTGAAAATAATCCCCCCATAAATGACTTTTTAGTGGAATGTAAAAAAAACATTAGACAATGTTATTTTCTTCCATCGGCTCGCTGGCTTCAAGTTTCAACACAAGTGTTACTACGATGTGCATAAATTTAGTGCTTATTTAAAAAATAAATAAATTTTAAAATCATGTTAATATAAATATAAATTTAAAATTACTTCTCCATATCGGTTTATATAATTAATTTAAATTTGTATATATTTAGCCGATAGGCTATAGATAGTGTGAGGTTTCACCTGAAACCTGTCTCACGCCGGTAAACAAGAGAAACTTCCCATAAAACTGGTAACGGTTTCAATGAAATTCAAAAGGACGACACCGGCCAGCATTTTAACTTGTCAATTCACTGACATGCATTTAATTTGTGCTGACCAATGACTGCCATCTTTGTTCATTTCATATAGGGAAATTAAGGAAGATGGCAGTCGGTGGTCAACACAAATTAAATGCATGTCAGTGAATTGACGAGTTGAAATGCTGGCCGGTGACGTCCTCGTGTGTTTCTTGAGAAGTGTAACATTATTTTCACCACTTTACCTATCTATTCATCGTCATCTCCTTCCTTACCTTTCGAAAATATATCCAAACAGATAGACTGGAGGTAGGGTTGGGAGCGACTGGAGCAAAAATGGTGTTTCTCTCCCGTCATACCCTCTCTTAGTGAAGTTGTGGTATTTTTCGGATCCTCTTGCCTTTCCTGCAACTTGCACCAGTCTGTTTTCATTTAGGATTTAGATTTTTTTAGGGGTTTTAATTTGTAGCTGTTTTTATTAGTTGTCGTAACGACTATTTAGTGTTGTTTTCTATTTGTTAGCTTTTAGTTTTGTTTTATATGGAATGTGTGTTGCTGTTGAGAGTGGTTTTTTTGCTGTTATTTGGAAGCCCAGTAAATTGAAAAGAGGGGATGAAATAGTTGTGTTTCAAATGTTTCATGGTGGATTGGAATTTGAATAAATGGTAGTCCTGTGAATCCACTGACTTGTATGGGTGTGTTGTGTCATTGTTACCTTGTTATCTATGGTTGTGTTGTGTCATTTTTACCCTTTTTTCACTGCTTGTTAGTTTGAATAGAGCATGCACAAGCCGCTTAAGGGTTGGTTGCCTCAGTTTCAAAAGACTATGAATGATAATCACATTGTTTTGTTCTGTTTGTTCTAGTTTACCATTTGAATAGAGTATCCGGATTTGTGTGTTAAATCTGCAGGAACATAGGTTCATCTGCATTATAAGTGATTTAGGCAACAAACAGAAGCATTTATCTCAGGGATTAAAAAACTTAGGACACACTTTCGTCAATACTGTCCTGAACTTGTTGCTTCACTTATTGTGCAGCTTTAGTGGCTGCAAAAATCTTGGGCAGAACTGCTTGCAAATATTGAATGAATAGGGTCACCATGGAATGCTCCTAAATTTGAATTAGGCTAAAAATATGAAGTTTTGAGTGAGCTCTCTTGGTGTGTCAACTGTCAGTATGTCACTTGCAAGCTTTATATTCACTTATGGAATGGATGATCACGTCATGTCATTAACTGTAGTAACAGTCTTGAGTTGATATAGGTCATCCCCATCTAGCAAAATCTTGTTATGAAGTCAAAAAAGCCATATTTCAAGTTGCATAGAAGCACCAGAAATGATTTTGCAATAATGGCAGTGAACAAGAGGTTAACGCCAACTACCATGGCTTGACTGGCTAAGCTAACCTGCCTAGATTAAGATCTTTCAGGGTCAGATTCAATTCTAAGAGTGAGAGCAACGGTTTCTGTTTAAGGGGCAAAAGCATAGGTGGAACACATAGGGGCTAAAGCACACGCTTATAAGCGACCCGTCGATATGGGCTCCGCATTTCGATCTATATGAAACCATGCCTACCTTTTATGTATTGTGAGACATGGGTGTGCAGTCCTGGGGTATCTATATCCTGGGTGTAGTAGTTATAGAGTGGGCTACGTATTATCACTACGGATTCGCCAGATGCCTATCAGGTCATTCCCTAGCGCATGTATAGCACCAAAGACGGCCGATACAGACTCCCATGGGTGGAATTGGAGTGGGAAATTCAGTGATCTCATTTAGCCGCCCTTGCTGAGCTCTATTCAATCCCCAGATCCCACCTGAAGCGACCAATGCCTCTGCCCTTAATGTTGTCACTATCTATGCCTCTATGAGATCCATGGGGTCAAGGTAAACGACTGGCTCTAGATCTAGAAACTCCAGATCTTCACCCGGAATCGGATCCCCCTACTATTTGGCGGCAAGGGCATTCACCTTCGGTGCTTGTTTTGCCCGTACTCTAGCGAGTTCTGCCTTAGGTTCTTCAACCCTTGTATTTGCGGGTATTGGTTCTCTTTCCACTAATGTTGGTGCTAGTCTCCAGTGGAAATAATTCACTAGGAACCAACCACCCTAACGGGCCCCACAACTACCCAAATGCTACAATAAATACGCAGATCGGTAAAACAATGCCCACTCCATATTCGGTCGGTATCACTTCGCCTTTGTCGAATTTGAGGGCCAACAATATGCTGATTACCACCTGTATCACAAATAACAAATTTGTTAAATGAATTTTAGATTTTTATGTATTTATCTCAATGATGGAACACAATAGGCTTTTCATGTCCAAAGGTTAAAGATAGTATATCTCAATGATGGAACAAAATAAAAGACTTTTCATGTCTAGAGGTTAAAGATAGCATATAGGACAACAAACCCTGCTAATTCTGCTTTGTGAAGTACTGATCTATTGTTGTTGATGATAAAATTGTATCTAGAAACTTTTGTATTAAAATTAAAATTTAGATTTGTCAAATTTCATAGCACAAACATGAAAATACAATTTCACAATGAAAATCTGACCAAATTTCATCAAATCCAGCCAACTTAAATTTCTATTTAAATTTGCCAAATTTAATAAACATAGGCATGAGATTTTATTATGAAAATCACTTAAAGGAAATTGACCAAACTTCATCAAACTTAGACACTAACTTGTCTCAATTTTTAACCCTGGTAATGGATTAGTGATCCCAAACTTTGTTGTAAAATTATGAGCACACAAATTTTTGCTCTAATTTTCTACATTAAAATTTGAACTTTTCGAAAATAAACATGAGATTTTACAATAAAAATAGGGATCTAAAATCCAAATATTCCAGATACATTTGAAGGACTATGCTGAAAAAATCTACTATACTTGCATTATATTATAACATTTATTTGACATAAGTAACGAAGACACAATGTTTGAAAATGTGGTAGAATGCAATAGTATTCCTAACAGAGGAAAAGTGAATTAATTCAGGAGTAGTAGCAACTAGACTAATTCAGCATCCTTTTGGAACCTCTGAACATAAAACCTACATAAAGTAGAACAATAGCGTACAACCAGAAAAACAAAATGAAAAAAAAACCTTTTCTCTATATGTAGCTGCGTGGAGATTTTGAGGAGAAGTATTAACACATGTCATAGCACATTACAGGTGTCAAACCAATTTAATTGACGTATTTACATCTGATACAAATGCTTAGAAAATTGAACAGAATGGGGAGAACAAAAATAATAACTGTCAAGCATAAATGGGTGGTGGAGATGCTATGTGTCCTCAAAAATATATTGTGTTGTCATAGTCGAGGCACTTTAACCATACTCGTTATTAATTAGAATTTAAAAGAGTGGATTTAACAAATTGGCATGCTGGATAAACAAAGGTGTCTGGACGCGAGTATAAAGTGTTCCATAAGAGCTATATAAGTTTAGCATTCAATACTCATCACTTTCTCCAAAGACGTAGTATTCCTCAGAGTACGAAATAGTGGACACATCTTGCTCATCAAGATACAAACCTTAGAAAGAATTTCAGGGCTACCATCCTAATAATTGGCTGAGAATAAAATGCTCTCTTGTGATGATAATGTTACATAAATAGATTAAGTAGGTTCTCCATTGGACTTAAATGACTTCTAACTTTTCATTCAAATGACTTTTTGTATGGTTAGTTGGTTAGTTATTGCAGCAGCTAGCTCATTGAACAATAAATTAATAACATAAACTGCTTCAAATAATGCATAAAGATGGATTGACTAGATTCTCTCTTGAAATTCAAAGCTGCCTTTTAGGACTTATAATCTTTTATTCATGTATCTCTATGTATGTCATTATTGTAGTAGTTAGCTCCCTAGAGCTAATATATTTTGCTTGAAACAATACAAGAGGATGGGATGAGGAGTAGAGTCTTTCGTGAATAATAGAAATTGACTCTTAGGAACTCAAAAGAATTCAATCGAATTTATTCTATTTTAATTTTTAATTAAGATTAAAGTTTGGAATTTAATAAGTAAATAAGGAAGATACTTTATATTCTATAGATTTCATAAGGAAGATACTTTATATTCTATAGATTTCAAGTTTCAAAAGTCATTGACTTTTGAATAAATTTTATTTAACCGTTATGAATCCATTTTAACTATCAATGCTTGCGCAAAATATTATAGTTATATAAGTGTTCTATATAATGTAAATTTATTTTTAAATTATAATTAAATAATTGTAAAAACATTATACAATATTAATAATACTATACAATTAATGTATAATAATTTTAAAATAATAATCATTAAATTGTTTCATATTATCATTATTTCCCTCTCTTTCTATCTCTATATTTCCCTCTAAACAATATACCTAAATTTTCCATAATGGACCTTCCACACCTCTTCGACGTACCCATTGCACACCAAGGTGTGTTTGCTAGTTATATCGAATGTTGGCAATATGATAAATGAGAGTATTGCTCTTCTTAGATTTTATTCACTGTTGGAATCCTACTTCATAGACAAGATCAATAGGATATGTCAGATGTCATATCAGTTCAAATATCAAATTTCCAGTTGGTAGTCGATGCCCCTTTGAATCAAATAAAATTGTATGAACTATTTGATATTGTTTGAACTATCATAAATTTGCTTTGCTTCAAAGAAACTCAAAAGTGAGAAGGTGGAAGGCTAATAAAGAAGTGATGTTGGTATATGTCAAGATCAAAGTCAAAGTCAACATGATACAACTTTCGTGTCTATCAACTTCTTTTCACACAGATGAAAGAGAAAATGTTCACATTCTATGTGTCAATGTTAGGATAGGACAAGCCTTGGAAGGTCAGGGAGAAATCCTTTTTGGATATTGTGTTATTTGGTTTTTCTGGTAATGATTGTGGCTTGATCACTTTTGTGATTCAACGCTCTTGTGAGTGATTGCTCTGTGAAGAGAATAATATAAGCAATGCATAAATTCCCACATAAATGAAGAAAGTAGGTAGATTCATGATCTTAGGCATATTTCTTGGACTACAACTCTGCAATGGCCTCTCAAAAGAACCCCAAATCTTGTTGGAGATTAGGAGAGTTGGGACACCAATGGGGAACTCAGATTGATCAAACTTTCAAATGATTATTAACTACAGGGGAAATGAAATTTTGGTATTTTGGAGTCTTCAACACAAAAATTGTATAATCTATTTTATTGACTGTATGATCAAGTGTGAAATCAGGTATGCTTTCCTCAATTAATCTTTGAGATTCCCAATGTCTTAAACGTTTTTACTGTATAATCTATTTTATTGACTGTATGATCAAGTGTGAAATCAGGTATACTTTCCTCAATTAATCTTTGAGATTCCCAATGTCTTAAACGTTTTTACTTCTACGTTTTGGTTAACACTTACTATTTTTGTTTGGTGATGGACGCAAATTATCGTTTTATGCTGAAATCCTATTAAGCCTGAAAGATCTTCCTTCAAAAAATTAGGAATAGACTTTAAACGATTGAACTTTGCATTCACGAGATTCAAACCAAAGACCTACATAAAAACTTTAAAATGATTGAGCTTTGCCTCCACAAAATTCAAGCCAAAGACCTACTCAAAACCCCCAAGTGAGATGTCTCTTGGTTTACAAAACCGCCATTAGGGATGCTAGAAAACAATTTGGAGCTTTTTTCCCTCATTCTCCTCAGATTTGTCTATGGAGAAATTGGGGTAAGAGGAGAGAGGTATACGTAAGGAGGGAAGAGTAGAGCTTTTACAAACTCTTCTTAAAAAACTTAACTTTGTTGTAACATTTTGGTTTTAATTATGTTTTATTTTTTAGCTTTTTCGACAAATAATTATTCGTTTTTTCTTCATATTAAATTTGAAACAATTTTCTTTTCCTCTCTCTAGACTAGATGGCAATGTGCTAGCAAAATGTTCGATCATGCCCTATTATTCTTTTGGCATTTATACAAATATAGATAAGAGAGACGCCTATAATCTTTGCGTTGATAAACAAAGGCTAAGAAATCATTCAACACCCATCTATGAGTAGACTCACTTTTATTTTATTTCCTCTATTGTTATTCTTAATATTATTGTCTATCATAGATATTTATAGACATTTCCTCTGTTGTCATTCTTAATATTTTTGTCTATCATAGATATTTATAGACACTTTTTTGATAGATATTTGTAAAAAAAAAATAGTCTAAGTGTAAGTTTAGTTTTAGATTTGCTTATATTTCATTGAGCTTCTTCTTATAATTTATTTTATACATTGCTTTTTTGTATTGTCTTGTAAAAGACAAATTAAAATACTAACATTCACATGTTCACATTATTTAATTGTACAAATCATGGTCGCTAATCATGTAACTTATGCACAATCACACACTTAGGTGAGAATATAATTTAGGTTGAACACATCATGAGTTTTTCTTATTAGCATAAGACATCATCTATATTAACCATGACAAAATAAAGATATGATCATAAAAATTTGAGAAACTATGAAATAAAGATGCCACTCTAAGATTTTATAAATGACAGGTTTGAATTTGAATGGATATTAATAGCAAATGACAACATTGCTTTGTCAAGAGTACAAATTTAGTATGATTAAAGGCACAAAGAGAGCATGGGCAGATTGAGTTACTTGTAGAGAGAGGAAATTGAAAATGCTAGAGATAAAGCTAATTTGAATTATTTTAGTTGTAACATCGAGTGCTTCGAAACTTATAATATTTGCTGAAAGAAGTTCTTTACACATCCAAGATTTTGAAGAAAATTAGATTACTATTCATCTTTAGGATTGGGGTCTAGATAAATGCACTGTTAAATTGCCTTGATATGTATATGAATGTCAATAGATGTGACATAGAAATAACATATTCTCCAAAAACCTTGTATATGATATAGTTGGAATATGACATCGGTAACAATAAAGAATATACCTCCTTACCATGTTAACTTACATATACTTTACTATCGGCGTAACCCTTGCACCCCCTTCTAGCGCAAGTGCTAGTTAGTTAAATTTTGATCTCACATAGGTGTTACGAACTAGACTCACGAAGCCAAAACTAGGGCAATGACTAAACATGATTTCTTAATGTTATCAACATGCATTTAAAATAAATATAACAGCAATAATTTTATACAATGAGAGTCCTTAAAATTATAATTACATACTGCCAAGGTCCTACCTCTTCAGTAGGAATTTACAGCATGGGCTATAAAGCACAACAAATATTTTTTTCTTAATGTTTAGTACATATCTATCATTTGAATGTTTGAGACATATGAATTGTATAAGTGATCCACATAGCAACCAACTAAAGAATTTTAATGGACTAGGAATGGTACGGCAAGGGTTTTGAGTTACATGTTTTTTTCTCCATTTTTTCACTAATATATATTGCTTTCTTTTTTGTTCTTTTATCGATTAGTCATTTGTGGTTTAAAACATCGTTTTATTTACTTAGTGCCGTTGAGCTTGAAAGACAACACCTCTTCTTATTAGGCCAATCGTAAGCCATTATAGAGATTTGATTAGGAAAGTTTTGCGTGTAGAGGCCCTCATCCTTCCTCGGTATCCTAGGTGGAAGAGAGATTGTTGGATACTTGGACCTTTTAACAACTTGAGTGACATTGAATATCTTTGATAGCCTGCTTGGCTTGTTTCTTCTCTATGTTCTCATTGTTTAAAGTTTTCTTATATATGTTGTGAAGTTGTATGACAACTTAAAAGTTAGGTCTGATATAGAGATTTTGATGACTATGATAATGATAAATAAATAGGTTCAATATCGATTGTTGGGAAATTCAATCTCTATCCAAAAACGATTTCAATAGATGAGATGTAAGGTTTGGACAACAACATGAAAATTTGAAACTTATATGCAAATTTGATAATTAAGTTGCTTTAATATGGAAATACCATGATTAAATCAATATTCTTTATGATGCCAAAAAAAATGATCAACTTGACATGCTTATAAACACTACCTTATGTGAACTTATAATAACAATAAATAAAGAATATCATCTGCATGAGATAGTAGCAATGAGACACAAATCAACAACACAAGAACATCACATAACACAAGATTTATGTGAAGCTCTTATGAGAAAAAATTCCACCAAGAAGAGAGGCCAAGTATGCATTATCATCAAATAAATGAGATTACAATACAACCACTTCCATTATCCTCTTTGTTTCCACCATGGCAACACTTGTGTACTCATGAAGAACCTCCTTATGCCTGCATCTATCTTTGTTCTTGCAGAGTAACAATACATTCAACTTTTCCTCCTTAATTTTACATCCAAGTGGCTGATTTTATAGACTTGCGAAGACATCTAAAGCACTAAAAATGGTGCCCAAAGATTACCCTTCATTCCAAACGTCCCCAACTTTTGGATTACCTCCTTGGAATATGAAAGGACATCTATTTTGGCTCCAATATTTTCCCTCCAATTTGGGTGCCCAAACTTGAGAAGGTAAATAATACATTAAATGCAACAAATGATGGAAAACCAAGTGACACCTGTTGCCTCTATCCAAACACCCACTTGGAGAATTCCAACAGTCACTTATTTATCATTTCTTTTATCTTTTATTATCCCAATCTTGGCGTCCCCATGGGGAAAACAATATTTAATATTTATGTTCACAACCCACCTTAATTGTTGCTAGTGGACCCATCACCCCTTATGAGTATATTACAAACAATGGTGAGAATTAATATTACAAAATATTTTTCCAATACATCCTAAGTGCCCAGAGGCACTTTCGGAGGATGTTGGAACCATGATATATGACATAGGATTTACAAGGTGGATAACACCTAATCCTAACATTCTCCCATTTGACATCAACATTGTAAATGCACACATAGGAAAACATGTACGAGATTCCTATGTGTGTATTTACAATGTTGATGTCAAATGGGAGAATGTTAGGATTAGGTGTTATCCACCTTCTAAATCCTATGCCATATATCATGGTTCCAACATCCTTGGAAAGTGTCTTTGGGCATTTAGGATGTATTGGAAAAATATTTTGTAATATTAATTCTCGCCATTGTTTGTAATATACTCATAAGGGGTGATGGGTCCACTAGTAGCGGTTAAGGTGGGTTGTGAACATAAATATTAAATATTGTTTTCCCCATGTGGACGCCAAGATTGCGATAATAAAAGATAAAATAAATGATAAATAATTGATTGTTGGAATTCTTCAAGTGGGTGCTTGGATAGAGGCAACAAGTGCCACTTAGTTTTCCATCATTGATTGCATTTAATGTATTATTTACCTTCTCAAGTTTGGGCACCCAAATTGGAAGGAAACAAGATACCTACAAAAACAACCATTGTAACCCACCATCAAGCAAAAAAAACTCCTTACATCCTCTAACATGCCATCTATGGAAGAAAAAAGATCATGCCAAGGTGAAACATATCAACTACCACTAGAACTTGCACCAATCTTTACATGAACACAAGCATGAAACTCAAATGATAATAAAGGCTCTGATTAGCTGCCTTACTCATACCTCCAGAAACAACAATCACAACAAATTGCAACTCATCCAAGATAACCATTATACCAAACATAGATAAAACTTCATGCCATTAACATACCAACACAAAATTTGCAATCAAGTCTCTGTATATCCATCCTCCTAACTCAATGCAACATACCAATGCACAAATGACCACAAACGAGGCCAACTAACAATTCTACATAAACACTAAAATAATCTTGTGGATATAGATAGTCCACATCCGAGTCATCCCACTATAATCACATGGGTGAGTGACCCACACAACTACATAACTCATAGATTCCAATCCTATGAAACATGCAAACTAATCATCACATCAGTAACCAACATACCAAGATACAATAGAGGAGATAACCAGACATATATCTAGAAACTCCCATTGCATGAGTAATGTCAAATATGAAAATATATCAAGTCTATCTATAGTATTGCATAAAGGATGTGGCTAACTCCTCTATAATATAGTGTGAAGGAAACATACAATGATATGCAAATCCTGCAAACATATATGTTGCAATACCTCTCTCACCGTTAGTCTCCATAGCTCTCCCAAGTTCTTCACACTCAACCATGTGAAACCAAATATCCAAGAAGAATACCATGACCAAAGAGAGAACCTACAAATTAAACCATATCCTTGTTCCACAATAACATGTACCAAGCTGTGTAATGTAAGATCTCTTTCACCATTCCCAAACTAAAAGGATATCAACATCTAACATCCAAATAAAATGAAAACATGGCAGTAATAGGTGTAAAATTCTCATACCGAAGGGGCCGACCTAGAGAAGAGGTCGCCTAGACTTGTATATAAGCAAGAGGAAGATCACTCATTTAATCATCAATTCATTCCCAATTCAATTCACACCTTCTAAGGAGAAGTTCACACTTGTAGCAACAATCATCATTTTGTAGTAGTAGATCAATTTCAAGGAGAAACATATTCATTTGTATCTTTGCATCTAGGATATGTGCTATTATTCATTGTATTCGTCCTTGTGTAGGGCCTGAATTGTAAGCAAATTTCTGCTCTTATTCTTTCAATATATAAGAGATATTTTGCTCGGTTTTTCTCCCTCAAGGAGGGTTTTCCTAGGGTAATTCGTTGTGTTCTTTGTTTAGTGTGTTGTATTTCTACTTATTTACATTTCTGGTCTAAAACTAACATGGTATCAGAGCGGGTTTAAGTAGTCAAGACATCTCTTTATCTAGGGCAGTCTATCAAAGAATCGAAGATGGTGAATAGAGTCAAGGTCAAAGATAGGCTTGATGGAGCATCAAATTTCACTTCTTGGAAATTCAGAATTCTTATTGCCTTAGAAGAAAATTATTTATATTTCATGGAAAATGATGTACTCGAGCCATCCGATGATGTTGAGAAAAATCAATGGAAGAAAAATGGCACGAAGGCTAGAAAGATCATGATAGACTCCGTAAAGGATCATCTAGTGCCGATTATCTCCAAGATGAAGACAACCAAAGATATGTTTGAGGCTCTACAAGGATTGAATGAGATCAACAATACCAACAAAGCCCTTGCTTTGAGACAACTCCATCATATAAAAATGGCTAAAGGAGATTCAGTCATCTCCTTCTTCATGAAGATTACTGAGTTGAGAGATCAACTATGCACTATTGGAGACATAGTCAAAGATAGAGATCTGGTTATGTTGACACTAAATGGTCTTCCTCAATCTTGGGAACCTTTTATTCAAAGCATTAGTGGGAGATCTAAGTTGCCCAAGTTTGATCATCTTCGAGTTGATTGTATTCAAGAAGAGTCCAGGTTGGCAGCAAGAGGAAAAGGCAATTTCAAGAGGAATAGAGACAAAAAATTAGATTATGTTCCAGAACCAAAGAAGAAGAAGGATCTCTCACATTCAATGTTATAGGTGTGACAAGTATGGCCACTACGCTCGAGATTGCATATCCAAGCCAATGCAACATGCCTCTACTGCAGATGTTGATGATGTGTCACCTTAAAAGGAATCTAGAGACAATGTTGGTCTCCTACAATGATTTAACAACTAAGCCCTTATAGTTGTGATTCAGAGATTAAAAATCTAATATGAATAGCTATCTTAATCATTACGAAGGTGCATTTAACTTGTCAACCCAAGGACGTAGACTTGAAATGGGTCAGCACAATATGTGCACTAGGAATCCAAAGTAGCCATATTTATTCTACAACTAAGAAAAAGCATAATGATGAAAGTAAATTGCTTGGAAAGAAATACCATAAATGTTGAGCATCAACCAATAACTATACTAAGCTGAAGTACATGACATAAATGAAAATCTGAGCAAACATACAAGAAACTACTCTGTCTACTTTGGTTGCAGGAACAATCACAAAATGGAATTCTAGTGGCTGTAGGAATAAACAGTTTTCAGATTCTTAACTAATTGCTAAACAAACAGTACTAACTAAACTAAAGGATGGAATGCTCACCAAGCGGGCTCCCTTATACAATTATCCGCTAAGACAAATGTAAACTCAGATGCACAAACTTATAACTTCATTTTATTCATTTGAAAGCATGAGTACAATTGAGCAACATAACTATATTACTGAAAAACTAAGAATGTGAGTACATCATTAGATCAATCAACCTCATGAGAAGGAGCATTCGAGTCTTATTTATAGGAATAAAAACTAATAACTAACTACCTAGCAAGGTGGTCAACTCCAACAGATTAGGAAGATGCCACTTTAGAGAAAGCATAAAAAGTGGAGATGAGGTTATGCATGCGTGGAATCTGGTCAAGCCAATTTTCCTTAACACAAATATAGCATAACAATAGCTCCTATATTCTCTCAACAAACTATTAAGACCATTTACAAGGCAGTTACAATTCTTCGATTTAAACTAGGAATCTCCCTCCATTGAAAGTCTTCCCTCCATTGACCTTTGAATGATCACCTTGCCGATCTTTATGGAAAATGACCAGCTGGCAGAATCTTCCTCAATTTTGTAGGCTCTAATTATATCTGCATAACAATATTAGTATGCACAATAATTGCATATCTTTAACTATCTTAAAGTAATATTCATTAATCCACATGTAAAATTAACATAGATAGTTCATATAGCATGTCAATGTCATTTAAAGGTTACAAAAATAAGCTTATGCCCCATGGCTATGGTTTTGAAGAAATATCATAAAAAGGTCAACATCCAAGTATCAAAGTCTATGACAACAACAACAAATGGATAATAAACTCTATCAAAATTGAACCATAAACTGGACTCATCACTCCCCCCAACCTAAGGTTTTGCTAGTCCTTCAACAAAGGAAGGGTTGTTCTTTTGCTTAGTCAATACCTTGAAATTTGCAACTGTCAGCTATCCTACATCAGTTCTTGCAATGTATGAATTAGGGTCCCAATAGAACCCTTGCTGTCCAACCTATTCCATCTTTGCCTTTCTGCAGCTATATCATACTAGTAATACCTAAAATTTGGCACTGGCCATAATAGGATAGGTGGCTGAAAAATTAATGGAAGCCAAAATTGTCCCTTCAACCTTCCAATTTGTATATATCTATCAACTCTTTTACATGTTGCAACATAGTTCTGTAGAGAGTGAGGCTCAACTTGTTTTAACTCATCAGTCAGACTGTTCCACCTCTGTGAAAGATATTCCATTACAGATTCCCTTGTGGTTTCTGCTACCTTCTCAGATTCTTTTTAAACTGCTTCTCTCTCAGACATGATCCTACTGCTATAGCTTGGCCGGTAAAAGAATCTGTGCCATTCCCTACAAATGTCTCCTGAGTTTCTAGATTCAGCCCTGATGGGCAGGGGAGTGTTGGATTCTATTTTCCTATATGTCCTGAACTGTTGTCCCCAACTAATTTCATTATGTATCCAAGACATGAATGCCCTTAATTGGAGATCCCCAACATACAACAATGGATTCCAATTATGATCTTGGGACACATTATAATTATGCAAATAGAATTCACACAACAAATTTTTTATTTCAGGAGGAGCAATTTGATAAGCCTGGAAAAATTCAAGAGGAGTCTCAATGCAAGGATTCAAACCTGAAATAATCCTTGGCTAGTTTAAAAGAAATATTCTTCTCCTTCAAATATAGAGCATAGACCCTTGGAGGAGTCCTACACTCTAATATTTGAGGTACTAAGGCTGCTATGTTGTGCACCTTTTCCTTTAAAGCAAAAATTTCTATATTCTTCTCTTCAATCTCTTCAATCTCTTCATCTTTCTTTTTAATTTCCTTCTTCAAGCCTATGTTTCTCATTTTTCCATTACTCTTCCCTCCTTTGCATCTCACTCCATAAGTTCATGGCTACCATGTGCATTGAAAAATCAGAGGGCTTATGTATTCCTACCTGTAAGAGAGGGGGACCACCGAATGCAAGACCTCAGGTAATGAAGGGTCAAGACGTGAGAGGTTGCCCTAACTTACCTCATCTAAGTGTATTGTTTAGGGTATGTGAGGCGAGGATAGTAAGGACCGTAGGGCCTCTCAGCTACTCAATAGACCCGAAATGTAAAAAAGGCTAGGTGAGCTGGTTTCTAGGTTTAACACTTCGTCTCAAAAAGTTCTTTGTTCGAAGACAGAAGCGCGGACTTTGGACGACAGCGCAACGTGCTGGCGTCTTGAAAGTGCGCTATAGTTTGTACGACCAGACAACAATAAAGATAAGGTCAAGCCACCAAAAACTAGCTAATGGCCCAACAAGCTAACTAAAAGGCCAAAATGATAGAACTAAATAAACCAAGTAATCTCTAAGATTGTAAAGCAGATAGACAAGAGTGATAAAGATGAGGAGAATCTCACCAATGAACTCATTCGCTAGATAATCCTCCAAGAGCTCACACACCTACACACAACAAGAGAGAGAATGTTGGGGGGTGGATGTATAGGGGTTTTCCTCAGTTAGACCCTCGTTTAGGTGTTCCCACCTCCACAGACAACCAATGGAAAAGAGATAAGGAAGTGATAAAAACACAAACACTACAAATAGTACTATGCTACTCAACCAAATAATAGAGGAGAGGAGAGGGAAGCTTACCACCTCCACCAAGAGCACTCAAGGCTGCTTGGAGGAGAAATGAGAGGAACTCAAGCCTCTGTTGTAATGGGGTGGTCCCAAACTTGCTCTACCGACGTGATGGAGTGTGATATTGTTGCTATGGAATGCTTGGAAGTGGATTCAAATAAGCTTTTGAATGAGAGTATGAGAGCTTGAAGTGGTGTAGAGTTCTTCAAATCTTTCATCCAACCTTCTAATGCAAGTTCAAAGACTGATTATGAAGGAGTGAGAAGGAAAACGACCATATTTGGGTTGGGTGGCCGAAGGAGGCGTTACAACTTCGTTGCCAATGGGAAGAGTAATGCCTCTGCTGGCTCAAATGTAAGAATTTTCTAGGGATGTAACCATGCCATGAGGACATCTGTGTGTTGCGCAGGCGTCCCGACAGAAACGCCTCCACCGACATGCAAAACAGGTGTAGAATTAAGCCTCCGACTTAGGTTTTCTAAAGTGTATAGAGGAAAAAAGGGGAATTGCACCTAGGGTGCAAATTCGCTCTTATACACTACCAAAAAATTTCATGGCACTAATGCTTGCTCTTCATGTGGCCCCAGCTGCAGGGATTCTGATTGTTTAGCTAATTCCAACTACAAGGGTGCTGATTTTTCTCCCAATTCTGGTTGCAGGGGCTCTTGTTCTTGCTCTTGCTCTTGCTGCAGGAGCTCTCGATTCTCCTCATACTTTTGACTCTCAACCTGTTCTACAATGGCATCAAGCTTTACCAATCTTATATTGGTCTGCTCCTCAAAAATTTCCTTTCCCTCAATGTTCACCTGCCCCATTTGGGCTTTTGTGTCCTCCCGTGATGTTTCTCTAGTCCTAGGGATTCCCTGCAGAGACATACCAGCGGTTGGTCTAGTTGGTCATGGTTTTCTGGGAGAGTTCTCATGTTTCATGTTTCTCTTCGGCTACAAGAAGAATAGTGTCAACCTTCCATTTTTTAGAGCTTGGCACTTCCTTTACTTTTGTTTGCTTTTTAGTTTTTCCCTTCTACATTTCTGCCTCTTTCTTTTGTGCCCTAGTTCGAATTAGTATTCCAAGAGGGAGATCATCATTAGAATCTGAAGATGAACTTTCTTTTTCTGATTTTTCTATCTCAGAAGAACTAATCTTTATAGTTTGTTTAGTTGCATGAGGGTTTACACTAGGGCTTGTGCTAGAAGTTGAGGCTGTAGGAGTGGTTTCAACAAAACTCACTCTCCTACTAGCCCTACGAGGTTGAGGAAAAACCCTAGGTTGCAAATGCTTTGGTCTAAATTGATCAATATTTAAGAATTCTTGCCAAGTCATATCAAACACATCATGTGGAGGCTTCTCTACTAATAATTTGATCAGACAATGGTGGGAAACAAAATTATCCTTACCTTTTTGGGTCTCATCCACCATAATTAAAAGAAGGTGATATAACACATTTGGCACGTTCATTTTTCTCCCATGCCTAAAATGATTCAAGAGTTTGAAGTGCACAAAATGTAGGCTCAACTGACGACCTTCACAAGGCACTTCACAATGTAAACAACTACTTGCTTCAATGGCTCAAGCATAGAGGTTCTCTTCGTACTTTGCTTGTCCACATCCAATGGAGGGTAAGCCCTAGTTGACCTTGCGTCTCTGGTAGCAGGGTAATGTTCACCATCGGTAGGCAACCCTGTAACTCCTGCAATCCTCTCTTCAGTAGCTATTACCTCCAACCCTTTTACTGTGGCCTTTTCCTTCAGACAATGTCTGGGCAAATTCCAATGCAACATCTTCATTATAACCATTTAGCTTTAGGAAATAATCTAACCATCCACAGTTTCTGAACTCGGCCTGGCAAGTTGCATCCTGCAGTAATACATCATGAATCGTGGGTTCATTTCTAATTAACCCACCTCCCATTGTTTAGCTTCCTACGATTAAACAATCACTTCTGCAAGGTTTCCCTTCCTGCAATCTTTATTTGAAAGCCAAATTTCTCCTTCCTATAGTGCTGCTGAATTCCCAATGTCAATGTCGTCTAAATTTTACCTTTTTGGCAACTTAGGATTATCACAGAGGCAATGAAGGCAATAAAGGAGTAATAAATGAAGGATATGATCAAGAAAAATGGCGGTGGTTGATGTCATGTCACACATGCGAGCCGTCACCTCAATCAGAATTCAAATTGGTTCAATTTAAACTTTGTTGACATGGACCAACATGGAATGATACGTGGACATGGTATTCACACTTCCCCCCCAACCTAAATTCGAACATGTGTCCTCACATGCAACATAGTAATGACGATTTGATAGGGGCGGGGAATAATTACATGCTATGGAGAGTGTCTAAATTAATGTATAGTAATTAAATAAATGCACTAAAAGATAATTAAGATGTAACAAATTGATGCACACGTACTTGAATTCGTGGAATATTTGTTGCAAAGAATATTGAGGAAGTATCGGTCACCTTTTAAGAGGTTAGTTGAGCAATTAATGAAGGTGGAGATGGAATGAAGTGAAGTTATGGTGGCATGATGGAAGAGAGAGAAAGGTGGAGATGGATGGGCAGATGGGTGAATGAATGAAGAAGTGGGATCCCACAAAAGTGGAAGTCTTTATTATGACAAGTTACGTACCTTAGTTAGCCAGAAGGAGGGACACTGGGTCCACTTCCTTCAGCTACAGGAAGTTCGGGTGTTGCATGCTAAGTGAATTGTTGCAGGAATTCCTTCTTGGAAGTTGGCTTGTGATACAACCTAAGGTGATGACCATTGACAAGTAGCTTAAATCTAATAGGGTCAATGGTAGTGAGCTGAACAACACCATTAGGGAAGACTTCAACCACCTCATATGGTCCTAGCTACCTTGTTTGCAATTTTCCTGTATTATCATGATACCTTGAGTCATAGAGCATTGCCGAGTCACCTGGATGGAATTTCTTGTCCTTTATGAATTTGTCATGCCACTTCATTCTCTGGTTTTGCACTACCTCTGTGTGATGCAAGGTTGCTTTCCTCATCTCATCCAAGTTATTCAACTGCATAATTCTATCCGTTTGTGCCTCAGAGATATCCATCCCTAAGTCTAGTGCAGTCCTAAGAGTCTTATGTTCAAATTCAATGGGCATCATAGTTGTCTTTCCATACAACAACTCAAAAGGAGTGAAGCCTGTGGTTGTTTTCCAGGTGGTCTGATAGGCCCAAATAGCTTATGACAGCCTATTTTCCCAATCCTTTCTATGGATAGCCACTGTTTTGGTCAGAATGGCTTGAATTTCCCTGTTAGTCACCTCAACTTGGCCATTGGCCTGAGGGTGATAATGAGTAGACTTCCTATGCCTTATGTTGTACTCATTGACCAGTTTTGTAACAAGGGTTGAGGTGAATTAAGCCCATTGATCAGTCATTATCTCGCTTGAAACCCCATATCGTGTGAAAATTTTCTCATAAAGGAATTCTACAACTTTATTATCTCTTGCATGCTTCATGGCCTTAACTTCTACCCACTTGGCTACATAATCAGTGCATACCAAGATATAGGATTTACCATTTGATGCAGGATCAATGGGTCCTACAAAATCCAATCCCCACTTATCAAATGGAGTGATTACTACATGGGGGTAAAGGGGCATCTCATTAGATTTAGTTGGCCAACCCATCCTCTGGAACCTATCACACTTCCTTGTATATTTCCCTGCATCCTTATGGAGTGTGGGCCAGTAATATCCTGTGTTCAAAATCTTCATTGTTGTCCTCTTGGCTGCAAAATGCCCTCCATGGGGTTCATTGTGACATGCATGCAAAATATTATGTCTCATCTTCCCTCACACATCCCCTCATGACATGGTCTAGTCTAGTGTAGAACAAAAATCCAACGATCCATGAGAAATGAAAAGATTTTTCAATGAACACCCTTCTCTCTTTTGGAGAGAAATGAGGAGGAACTCTCCGAATGCCAGATAATTAGCTATGTCAGTATACTAGGGTGTATGCACACTGATAGAAAATAAGTGTTCATTACGGAAAGAGTCATCAATGAATTGATTGTCGTCTGATGTAGACAACCTTGAAAGAAAGTTTGCAACAACATTGGCCTTCCCTGGTTTATCCACAATGGTTATGTCAAACTCTTGCATCAGCAATAACCATCTTGCTATCCTACCTGAGATCAGGGGTTTATTCATGAGGTACCTAATGGCTGCATGATCTGTGTGTACAAAGATTTGATAGCCTGTTATGTAGTGCCTGAATTTTTTAAGGGCATAAATTACTGTCAGCATTTCATTTTTTGTCACTATATAGTTGAATTCAGCTCCTTGCAGGTTTTTGCTGACAAAATAAATAACATTTTCAATTGCTCCTTCTTTCTATCCTAAGAAAACTCCTATAACATAGTCTGATGCATCTGTATGAATGTGGAAAGGAAGCTCCCAATTGGGACCTTTGAGTACACAGGAGCATGAGTTAAACCTGCCTTGAGATCAGAGAATGCCTTGTCACAGTCCTCTGTCTAGTGGAATTCAACATCTTTAGTTAGGAGATTGTATAATGGTGTTGCCATTTTTTTGAAGTCTTTGATGAAACACCTATAGTAACCTACATATCCCAAGAAAATACTAACATCTTTTTGTTTTGCAGGTATAGGCAGGTTGGTGATCACCTCAATCTTGGGAGGGTCTACTTGAATTCTTTTGTGAGAGATGTAGTGGCCAAGGACTACACCTTCCTACATCATCATGAAGCACTTTTCACTGTTTAAAGATAGATTGTGGTCTTCACATCTCTGTAGGACTCTCCTGATATTTTCCAATGCTTTATTAAAATCAACACCATAGGTAGTAAAGTCATCCATATAAATTTCCATACAATCATGAGAGATGTCTAAAAATATGCTAATGACTACCCTCTAAAAAGTTGTAGGTGCATTGTATAAGCCAAATGGAAATACTAAGTAGGCATAAGTCCCCCATGAATAGGTAAAGGTAGTCTTCTCCTGGTCCTCAGGTGCCATTTGTATTTGGTTATACCCACTGAATCCATCTAGAAAAAAAGAGTACTGCTTTCCTGGAAGTGAATCCAAAACTTGGTCTATGAAAGGAAGGGGAAAATGGTCCTTTTTGGTGGCAACATTGAGCTGTAATCAAAATAAACTCACCACTTCCCTCCCTTTTTGGGCACAATCACTAATGGAGACACCCACTGGCTATCTGAAATGGGTTAGATAAATCCTGCATCCAACAATTTCTATAGTTCTCCTTTTACAATTTCCCTCAATGTAGGGTTAATTCATCTTTGTGGCTACCTCATTGGTGTACAATCATCTCTGATGTATATCCTATGAGTGTAGAGCTTAGGATCCAATCCCTTCATATCATGATGTTTGTGTGTTAAATGTGCAAAGTTAGTATCAACACAAACCTTAATGAAATGATTTATATTGAAAGATTCAAAGCAAAGTAAACTATTCTAAGTTGCAATAAAGATAATTTTTCCAAGAACGTCTCATTGTCCTCTATTCTTAAATAATTTTTTTTTAACCTTTTTGGCCCTCAGATTTCTATGTGCACAAAGTCTATTAGAATGACACTTAAGAAACGAGATTAGTAGTCAACATGCAAGCTAATCTAATGCCTACATGAAACTATATGCAAACAATGATGATGAAGGCTATGATGAGTGAAGGATGATGTTGATGATAAATGAACAAGCGGAGGTGGATACTATGGTAGTGATCTATATGATTCTATGCATGATACTCCATTTAATCAAATGCAAACTTAAAATGAACTAATCTAAAATGCAACTATGATGCAAGATGGGACATAAAATGCAACTATGATGCAAGATTTAAAGCTAAGATGTAAATGTAAAGTAAAACATGATATGAAAACTAGCTATAAGACTCCAAGAATGCTCCAAGCTCCAATGATAAACCTGCATAATAACTCCACTTCAAATGTGTATACAAAATACAAGGCCCAAGGGTTGTATTTATAGTCTTTTCCAAGCATATAGTGAGGTGGCAATAATCAATGGTCCAGATTGAATAAGAAGAATGGATGGTGAGGATGAAGAGAATCAAGATATTGTCCCCTTGACCAAGACAACATGCCATTTGGATGGGAGAATCTCTTGACTAATGAGCAACATGCCATTTGGATGGAAAATTCAAGTGTGTGAAGAGAAGACCATGTGCTTCCAAAATTGGTGGAAGTGTGGGAGGAATAAATTATGTTCTCCAAATGTGGGTGGAAGTGTGGGAAGAATAAGTCATGTGCTCCAAAATTGTTGGAAGTGTGGGAGGAAATGAGCCATGTGCTTTTTGAAATGAGATGAAGATAAATCTAATTAAAAATTAGAGTTATTTATTTTCATGTGACCTTGGTGAGGTGGCACAAAAAGCTGTAGAAATGTGCTCTAATTCCTAATTGGACTTAGTGAAGATTAATTAAATAAAACAAGTTTAGAGAACCTTGTTTATTTAATTAATTTAGAAGACTATGTTTTAGATTTGGAGAATTTAGTAAATTAACAATATAAATAAATTGAGCATTTATTTATATGTAGTTGGAATATTAATCAAATAGCTAGTATTTAATTAATTAAAGGTGATGACCATTTTTAGGTGTATACACATGATAGCCCACAAAAATGCATGCTGATGGGTCCTTAGTAAGTTTTTTAATGACAACTGCTAATCTTCACTCAGGTTGTTAATATTTAGGTATTTCCCTGCTAAAACTTGCACTTGTGTAGTTAACTCTATCATAGCTGCTTCACCAATTCTTGGTACCTTGATTTCATATGGCAGCAATGTATGAGACATACCTGTTGCTGCAGGAAGTTATGTTGCAAGAAGAGCAGACAAAAGTGTCTTTACTGGATTAGCAGAATCAAATGCATGAGAGGATGAGTCTTCTTACACCTCACAATGGTTTTGAATTATGTTAGACAATACTTCATCTTCATCCTGAAGTTGCATGAAAGAACTTCTGCCTAACATCATAAGTTGTGCCACATAATTGATTTTCTCGGCCTCTTCACCAACATGTGGCCATATGGGGTTATCCATATCATGGGATGGCTGAGCAGGAGTGTAGAGAACAAGCTTTTTGGTGTTCTTTCCATTAGAAATGGTCCTGTCTCCTGTCCAAAATCCAATATAGGCATCTGTTGTTACTAACCATGGCCCTCCTAGAATAATGGGGTACCCACCTAGTGTAGCTTTAGGAGAAAAAATCATGAAATTTGTTGGATACTCCCAAGAGTCTAGAGTTATCACAGGATCCTCTACTATACCATCAGGTTTAACATTGGAACTATCGACAAGCTAGAAGACAGTAGGAGTAGGTCTCATGCTTGCAACATTTAGTTGTTGCAAGATGTCCTTGGTCATTACATTTATTGTTGCTTCCAAATTAATTAGAGCATTCTTTATTTGGATCCCATTTATAACAACTCCTACCACGAGACTACTTGGATCATTGTATTTGGGAACAATCACTTTCCCAAACATGATGTCTTCCAGTTGTCCCACCACATGAACCGTAGTGGGGTCTTTCTTCTTTCTGCCTGGCTTCTTAAGGAATGCTTCCTTAATTGCTTTTCCATATATGGGAACATCTTTTATGGCTTGAAACAAGGGTATCTTGATGCATATATGCTTCAACTAGTCTAGAGTGTCAAAGGTTGGTTCCTCCTCTTCCTTTTGCTTCACAATTTCCAACCTCTAGGGAAATGGTGGTTCTTGTACAGTCTGTTGGATTGGGATTGGTTCAAGACTTTTATGTACACTTGGTTGAATGGGGACATTCAGATGTTCCTCTTCTTCCACAGGAAGCTCAGTGATAATGGGTGTCAAAGGAGCTGGAAAAGTAGTTCCTGAATGCAAGTGGATGTAACTTACACTCACAACATATGTAGGGAATTGATTTGGATCAGTAGAGTATACTAGCTACTATTGTGGTTTGTTATTTGGGTTAGGTGTGGGCTGAGCTGGTAGCTGAGTAGGTTTAGATGTATTTGAACTTGAACTAGCAGGAGAAGGAATTATAGTAGGTTGTTGGGGTTGAGAAGGTGGTTGCATGTAACTGGTTGTCTAGTTTATCCATTGTTGTCCTCCCCTCCATTAAGATGTTTGTTGTCAATTTCCTAGAGGTGGTTGCCAATTTCCTTGAAACTGCTGCCAATTCCCCTAAGGTTGTTGCTATTGGGGTGGAGAGTTTTGGTGATTGAGCTAGGTATTTAGAGGGTTATTCCAAGGTTGTGGTGGATATCCGCCATAGTTGGATGGATATGGGGGCTGCCATTGGTTACTTGATGCATAAGAATTAAAATAAGGCCCAACAAAAGATAATGGATTTGGTGGCATACCTTGTCTTGGAGCCCATGGCCTTCTTTGTGCAATGTAGTAGACTTGATCATCATCACCCTAGATTGGCTTGAACTCAGGTGGGATTTGCTTACTGTCAATATTAGCTATCATTTTGCATATGCAGTCCTTCTTCTTTTGTCTACAATGAGGGCAATATTTTGCGAACATTCTCTCTGCCTCCTCTTGTTTCTTCTTTGCTTGAATTGTATCAAGATGAGTAGCCAGATTGTTTATGATGTCTTGCTTGAAGTCTGCTAGCAAGTGAGTAATCTACATCCTTGAAACTTCATTGGTAGATGACTTACCCATAGAGGATTGGTAAGCTCTCCCTTTCTTTGAAGCTTCCCTAGAATAGTTCTGACATATCTTCTTGATATCCTCCCAAGGAACTTGGGTGATATCTCTTCCTCCCATTAGGTCTAAGGAATCTGTGTAGTTGTCATTGATTTCTCTTAGGAATAGCAACTTTTGTGATTCTTCATTGAGTGTATAGTGTGGATATTTTTGGAGGCATAACAAAAACCTTGAAATGTAATCCTCCAGGCTCTCATCTTCCTTTTTTTGAATCCTAAAAATGTCATCTCCCCTCATATCACTGCCCCTACAATATTCCTTGTACTTATCAAGGAACTTCTTCTTCATGTCCTCCCAAGTCTCCACAGTATATCTTCCTAGGCTCATAAACCATCTTAATGCAACTTCTTTCAAGGTAGTAGGAAACAACTTAAGCCTATGGGCATTAGTGGTATAGTCATAACTCCTACAGAGTATATCAAACTCGAACAAGAAAGTATCAATATTTTATGTGACAAGTTTATAGAACTTAGGAAGGACTGAAGCAGGGATATTTTTGAGGTTGTCAACTTCATTCTGATGAGCAATGGGGAAAGGAAAATTTGGTTGGTTAGGTTTTTTTCTATTTGCATCACCCATTCCTGCTTGATGGAGTTCCAAAGCAAAAGGATTCTCAATCTGATTTTCGTCTTCAGAGGAAATTTCAGAACTAGTCAAATTAGGAAATGCACCAGCAAAGGGTGTGGCTCTTTTTCTTCTTCATCTCTTGGAAAATTCTGATTCTCAACTAGCTAGAATGGATCAGGGTTATTAAGAAGAAATCTCCCATGAGCATCTCTCCTCCTTCCTTTATGCATATGGTATCAACTCAATATCAGCCAACTCACACAAAGAATTGGAAAAAGAGTAGTGGATAATTACTTTCCTAAATGAGGGGTATACTAAGAACGAACTTTCAAAAACACTACAACAAGAAAAAAACTATCAATGACTCCAAAGAACTCCATAGTTTGACACCATCCCCGACAAGGGCGCCAAAAATGTTGGCCTCCTACAATGATTTAACAACTAAGCCCTTACAACTGTGATTCAAAGATTGGACATCAAATCTGAATATCTATCTTAATCATTATGAAGATGCATTTAACTTGTCAACCCAGGGACGTAGACTTGAAATGGGTCAGCACAATATGTGCACTAGGAATTCAAAGTATCCATATTCATTCTATAGCTAAGAAAAGACATAATGCTGAAAGTAAATTGCTTGGGAAGAAATAACATAAATGTTGAGCATCAACAAATAACTATACTAAGTTGAAGTACATGACAAAAATGAAAATATGAGCAAATAGAAATGAAACTACTCTATCCGCTTTGGCTGTAGGAACAGTCGCATAATGGAATTCTAGTGGCTGTAGGAACATACATTTGCTAGATTCTTAACTAATTGTTGAACATAAAGTACTAATTAGTTCCTAAAGGATGGAATGCTCACCAAGTGGTCCCCCTTGGATGAATATCCCCTAAGACAAATGTAAACTCAGATGCATGAACTTATAACTTCATTTTATTCATTTGAAAGCATGAGTACAATTGAGCAACATAACTATATTATTGAAAAACTAAGAATGCGAGTACATCATCAGATCAATCAACCTCCTAAGAAGGATCATTCAAGTCTTATTTATAGGAAGAAAAAAATACTAACAAGCTACCTAGCAAGGCAGTCGACTCCAACAGATTAAGAGGACACAACTTTAGGGAAAGCATAAAAAGTGGAGAGGAGGTTATGCATGTGTGGAATATGGTCAATCTAGTTTTCCTTAACACAGATCTAGCATAACAATAGCTCCTATATTCGCTCAAAAAACTATTAAGACCATTTACAAGGTAGTTACAATTCTTTGATTTAAAATATGAATCTCCCTCCATTGAGAGTCTTCCTTCCATTGACCTTTGAATGATCACCTTGTTGACCTTTATGGAAAACAACCAACTGGTAGAATCTTCCTCAATTTTGTAGGCTCTAATTATATTTGTATAATAGTATTAGTACACACAATAGTTGCATATTTGGTAATTATCTTAAAGTAACATTCATTAATTCACATGTAAAATTAACATAGATAGTTCATATAGCATGTCAATGTCATTTAAAACTTACAAAAATAAGCTTATGCCCCATGTCTATGGTTTTGAGGAAATATCATAAAAAAGGTCAACATCCAAGTATCAAAGTCTATGACAACAACAAATGGATAATAAACTCTATCAAAATTGAACCATAAACTGGACTCATCAGATGACTCAAGGGGATTTCTATTCATCTCTGCTCTTTCAAGAAATGTTCCGACTGGTAGTGACACTTGGTTGATTGATAGTGGTGCTTCGTGACATAATATAGGATATCAAGAGCATCTTATAGACTTGGTAGAGAAAGAGACTAACTTGCAAGTGATAATTGGAGACGATGCTTGTTATTCTGTAAAAGGAGCCGGGGCCACTTCTCTTTAGCTAGATTCAAGCATCCCTCTTCATTTGAGTGATGTTTTGTTTGTACCAGGGATCAAAATAAATCTTGTCTTCATTTCAGCTTTTGAGGACAAAGGGTACAAGGTTTCCTTTTTTGAAGTGAAATTTCTTGCATGGTCTAGTATAAAAACAACCCATGTAATTGATGTTTGTTAAGAGAGCCTATACAAATTATCAATTCATCTAGGTCAAGCATTATTGCATGACTCTATCAGCTTGAGTGAGCTATGGCACAAGAGACTTGCTCACTTACACTTAAGAGCCCTTCCATCCATGGAGAAGATGGTTACTAGTCTTCCTAAGCTTGGTCTGGAGCATGACGGAATTTTCAGAGGATGTGTACCTTGGTAAGAATATCAAGAGTCCCTTTCATAGCAGTGACAGTAGATCAAAGGGAATTTTAGTTCTTGTTCATTCTGATTTATGTGGTCCAATGTCTGTGGCATCTTTGAGTGGATTTTGGTACTATGTGATTTTCATTGATGATTATTCTTGAAAGACTTGGATTTACTTCTTGAATTCTAAGGAGTCAGAAGAATTACTTGATAGATTCAAAGAATTCAAGACTCAAGTTGAAAACATGTCTGGGAAAAGGATTAAAGTTTTGAGATTAGACAATGGAGGAGAATATACTTCTAGAGGTTTTCATAATTTTTGCATTGAGGTAGGGATCAAGAGAGAGTTCTGTGTTCCATACAATTCTCAACAAAATGGAGTTGCCGAAAGAAAGAACAAGTCCATAGTTGAGGCAGCCAAGGCTATGATTCATGATCAAGATTTACACTTTCCTATGGGCAGAAGCTTCCAGAACCGTCGTGTATGTTCATAACAAAAGCCCTCATAGAATATTGGGAAATATGACTCCTAAAGAGGCCTTCACATGTGTGAAACCCGAGGTCAGTCATTTAAGAATTTTTGGTTGTCCTATTTAGATTCATGTGCCTAAGGATAAAAGATCAAAGCTAGAACCTTCGGGTAAGAAGGGTATATTCGTGGGATACAGTGAGTCTTCAAAGACCTATAGAGTTTATATTCTAGGGTTGAAACAAATTGAGATCAGCAGGGATGTCTCCTTCGAAGAGGAAGTAGCCTTCAAAAGATCTAAAGGGTATTACATGGAGATAGATAGTGAAGAGTAGGAGACTCCTCAAGATATGGACATGTCTCCTGATCATACTCCTGACATTTAGAGGGAGTCCAACGAACCAGCCGAGACTATTGATCTAGTTAATCCTATAGAACCAACCGATGGGCCTAGAGACATTGTCGTAGGAGGAAAGAGGCCTCTATGGGCTTGTCAAACTATGCAAGAGGCTACAAAGTATGTCGCTCCTCAAGGCACCTTTAGAGAAAGCAAGAGACCGCAAAAGTTTCCAGGTTATGTGGCATTGATGAGTCACATCATTGATTCTAAACCTTCCAGTTTTGAGGAGGCATCCATCTAGCAGGTATGGAAAGATGCAATGACAAAAGAGTATCAGTCCATCATTAAGAATGATGTATGGGATTTTTTTCTAAGACCTAAAGGGAAATTGGTAGTGTCTTCCAAATGGCTCTACAAAGTCAAGCATGCAGCTGATGGTAGCATTGAGAAACACAAGGCA
Source organism: Sequoia sempervirens (assembly GCA_007258455.2). Classification (NCBI taxonomy): domain Eukaryota; kingdom Viridiplantae; phylum Streptophyta; class Pinopsida; order Cupressales; family Cupressaceae; genus Sequoia; species Sequoia sempervirens. The sequence goes on along the minus strand of VDFB02368021.1, from coordinate 13,083 downwards.
AGGTTTGTGGCAAGAGAATTCTCTCAGAAGGAGGGAATAGATTATGAGTATACATTTGCTCCTGTTGCTCGATACACTTCTTTCGAGACAATTATTGCTATTGCATCCACTAAAGGCTGGAAGTTACATCAAATGGACGTAAAGAATACATTTCTTAATGGTGTGATTGAAGAAGTGTACATTGAGTAGCCAAATGGTTTTGTGATTCATGGGAAGGATTCTCATGTATGCAAATTGAAGAAGGCATTGAACGACCTTAAACAAGCACCTCATGCATGGTATGAAAGGATTGATAGATATTTGATGAGCTTGGGGTTCTCCAAGAATGATGCAAATTCCAACATTTACTTCAAGATAGTTGATGGTGAGGCTTTGATATTGGTTCTTTATGTTGATGATTTATTTCTCACTAGAGCAGAGTATCTCATTATCAAATGCAAGAAAGAGTTAGCCTCCGAGTTTGAGATGAAGTATCTTGGTCTTATGCATTACTTCTTGGGACTAGAAGTGTGGAAAATACCTAATGAGATTATTCTAAGTCAAGGAAAATACACTATAGACATCTTGAAGAGATTTGGAATGATGGACTGCAAGTCCATGTCTACAACTATGGAGACAAATTTGAAGAAGTTGAGTGAGTCAACAACTGATTCAGATTTGGTAGATCCCACCATGTATAGACAATTGATTGGATAATTGATGTATCTAGTCAACAATAGACCAGGCATTTTCTATGCAATGAGTGCTCTCATTCAATTCATGTGTGAGCCAAGACAAATACATCTAGTTGCAACAAAACATATTCTAAGATACTTGTGTGGTACTGTGAGATATGGCTTGAGATATAATTCTTGTGAAATCTAAAGTTACAAGGCTATTATGATTTCGATTGGGCTGGGAGAATAATTGAGAGGAAGAGCACCTTTGGATGTTGCTTCAGTTTGGGGTTTGCCATGATTTCTTGGTGCAACAGGAAGCAGACTTCTATGGCACTAAGCACTGTAGAGGATGAATATATTGTAGCATGTGTGGTAGCTCGAGAAGCAATGTGGCTTCAAAAGCTTCTTGCAGGATTGTTTGGGAAAAAATTGGAGCCAATTGTGATTCATTGTGATAATCAAAGCTATGTGAAGCTCTTAGTAAATCTAGTGTTTCATGATAGAACAAAGCATGTGGAGATCAAGTACCATTACATTAGATACATGGTACTGAGGAAAGCAATTCAACTTAAGTACATTTGCATTGATGATCATACGACTGATATTCTCACCAAGCCTCTTTCCAGAGTGAAGTATGTACATTTTCAGGACAAGCTTTAGTGGAGAATGTTTCCCTAGCTGAGAGGGAGACTCAACATCAATGAACTTTGCTATAATGCATATTTCTCTGAGATAGAGAAATATGAGGTGAAATACCTCATACATCTCTAAGACGAAGATGTGGTCCTTTCCACACATGGGAGTAGCCATTGTGGATGTCATGTTGAGAGACTCCATGACAAAATCACGTTGAGAGACTCTGTGATGGACTGTTGTACTTGTGTTTTCCACACATGGGAGTAGCCATTGTGGACGTCATGTTGAGAGACTCCATGATGACATCACGTTGAGAGACTTCGTGATAAACACTTGTACACATGTTTCTTTCCACAAATGGGAGTAGCCATGGTGGATGCCATGTTGAGAGACTCCATGACAACATCACGTTGAGATACTCTGTGATGAACTCTTGTACATCTCTGAGACTGAGATGTGGTTTTCCAAAATTGGGTGTAGCCATTGTGGACATTATGTCGAGAGACTCCATGACGAGGATTTCTAGAAAAATACCTCCCTAGCTAAGAGGGAGTATTATTGCTTATAGTGGCGGGAGATATTTTTCTCTCAAATTTAAAATAAATATTCTTCAAGGTAGGCCAGCCTTGACTTACAAATAACATTTTTTATTTTTCTAGGGGCCGACCTAGAGAAGAGGTCACCTAGACTTGTATATAAGCACTATGAAGATCACTCATTTGATCATCAATTCATTTCCAATTCAATTCACACCTTTTAAAGAGAAGTTCACACTTGTAGCAGCAGATTGATTTCAAGAAGAAATATATTCATTTTTTTCTTTGCATCTAGGAGAGGTGCTATTATTCATTATATTTAGCCCTGTGTAGGACTTGAATTGTAAGCAGATTTTTGCTCTTATTCTTTCAATATATAAGAGATATATTTTTGCTTATTTAAATTTCTGGTCTAAAACTAACACAAATGAGAATATAGAATGGTCAGGCAAGGAAAAGTAGCACTCGAGTGTTGTATCCTTGAGAGATTGAGGGTAAATTTTTTCCATCAGAGCATCCTAGTGAAAGAAATTTGTACACATTGCATTGAAAGAAAATACATGTGTCTGTGGATCCCCTTTACCACCATACTTTCAAACTTAGGAATCTCCATTCTTGAGGGAAAGGAGTGCTTAGAATTATTACCAATAAAAAACTAGATGTTGGGAGAAGGGTTGAAAGATAGGCTGGGAGGAGGCCTGAGATAGGTTTGCCAATTGGTTTTGCATTTGGCCCATATTATCATGAAGAGCATTCAAAATAAGGTCTGAAGATGACAAAAGTCCAATGGAACCACCACCACCAAAACCTCCTCCGAAGCCACCTCTAGAGCCACTACCGGAGCCACCACCAATACCACCTATGTGGCCTCCACTGGAGCCACCATCATGGCCTTTTCCAAAGCCACCACTGCCAGCGCCACCATCGCTACCAAATCCACCACCACTCATCCCACCAGAGCCCCCACCACTAGGGGCAATAGGAGGGCTGAAACTAAAACCAAGGGGTATTCTACTCGCCTTGATAGTGTGGGGTTTCTGATAAGCAGAGGAAACAGTGATCAAGGGGCCTATTTCAGCCATGCATACATACATAGTAGGCATTAGAACACTTATTTGTCTTTCATAGGTGTCAAGCACTTCTCCTCGGGTAGTACCGGATCTAGTATTATATGAAGGGATGTATGCTTTAGTTAGATCAGTGAGGCCGCACAAGAACTCTACACCTGTCTAATCCTTTCCCAGCATGTATTTCACCTCACTAACAAACCTAGCGACTCTTTTCATATTCGATGCTTTCTCAAAATGATTCACAAGACCTCTAACAACCTCCTGCCTAATGGCCAAAAGGTTTTCTATAGGAATATGTACATCATCCTCATCCATGAACAAAGCCATAAGGGACACTAGAGGAGTGGATGCACAAGTGGTCTTGTCAATGAAACCAGTCTTGTCTGTACAACATGTGGTAAGACTAGTAGTAAAACTGAAAGTGACCTTCATCTTTTCCATTTGCAGGTGTTGCACACCCAGAGGTCATAGACTGGGTTGTGATGCTCATAAAACCTCACAACAATCAAGTTTACAATAGTCACCAAGTGCGAGGGAAAAAGCCTCAAACACAAATAAATGGATAGGCGTTGTTCACATCGGGTTCACCAAAATTTAGAGGGGGACTAACCACACCAAGGCTCAAGGTCACAGAGAGTCGAGAGCGAAAGGCTGCCCTGATCTATCTCAGACTGGACAATCATTTAAGGTCAAGGATAGAGAATGAAGAGCACTCTCAGTGCTTTTGTCACTCTACTGACTTGAGAGTTTTAATAAAGCTAAACAAGTAGGCTTCTAGAAACCAAACTATGCCTCAGACATCTCTATTCCAAAGGACAACAATGTAGGTTAGGGAGGACATCACGGTATGTTGGCATCTCATAGATGTGTTGGTTTCCATATAGACAGAAAGTGTATAAGGACAATGAAGAGTATCAGAAACCTACTATCAACTTAGTGGTTGAGGTTTGAAGTGCTAAGTATATAGAAGTGACAAATACAAAAGTTGGTGGAAATGAAATCACAAAGGGTCTAGTTTTCTAGTAAGCTCCACAAGAACATGTACCTACACACAAGCAAGAGAGGAAAAATGTTGGGGATATATAGGGGTTTGACTACGACCAACCCCCGTTTTGGTGTTTCCACCTCCATAGACAACTAGATAAATAGAAAGATAGAAATATGATAAAGAAAACAATGTTGGAATGGAAATGAAACCAAGCACTATGAGAGACACTATGCTACTCAAATCCAACAAAAAAGTAGTAATACGAAAGTGTTACCACCCTCAAACAAAGGAACTCAAGGACAATGAGAGGAATGTAAGTCCACAACTATGGAAGAGTCTGTTGGAAGACTAAAATCACTGAGATGGGGGGTGAATCAGTGATTTATAAAAGTCACAAATTTTTTGAGTTCAGTGTTCTTCTAAACCAAGAAAAAAAATGACAGTTTGTGAAGCAGACTTGGCTTGTGTATCAAGTAAGCATATGAATAAGACATTAGTATGAATAGACTTAAATGAACTATTTGTGCTTTCCCTTGACTAAAATCTCATAACATTAACATGACAACTTCAATATAAACATTTGCCGAAATGAAAAGACAATCATTCAACTATGACCTGATAAGGATAAACACCACAATGATTAATGAACCATCATAATGCTTTAGAGTCCGATGACTAAGTATTCAATGCCAACAAAAACTTTCAACTGTTCACTGCCAATGACAAGTCATAATAAATAAAGTGAAGTCTCATGTGTGTTAAGTCCCATACAACTCGATTTAGACTCAAAACAATGATTTGTAATATAATTGACATTCAAAAAATGCCTTTATCACATGCTACGATAATCATTAAGAGTATAAAGTAAACACAAGCTTTTTACAAGGAGTGTCGATCAAGGAAATATATGGTGTAATCACCTTTTTTTCAAATGGAAGTCAACTTTAAATCAATTTCCTTTACAAAAGCTTTTTCAAAAAGAACTTTAAACTTAGATAAGCCTGACTCCTCAAAGTATAGAATGCCCAACAAGGACTTTTTTTTTCTTTGCTTAATAGAAGTCCCATGTCTCTGAAGTGTCTGATACCATTTATGGTGTAAATGGTAGATGCTTCAATATCCTTAGCAAAGACCATATCAACTAAGAAATCCTTAAGAAAATATATAAACCAATGAAGAGAATATATACAAGTGACTTGAACTTGTAATCTGCACCTTCTTGTAAACTTGTATGTTTTGTGCAAACATAAGAAGTGTCACTCAAATCACATTTGAACTGTTAGCCCATATAATTTTTTTTTGCACAAATGTATAAGCAAATGTATACCTCAACAAGAACTTTCCAATGCATATGTTAGCTAGTGTATGTATGCCACTATCCATGATGTCTAAGATGCCTGATCAAAACACATGTTATCATGTAGAGCCTGACTTGTAGCATCTTGAAAGATAAACATTGTCAGTACAAATATGCATCAAGAGCCCATCAAAATGATGTAGAGAGAGCCAAGAAAATCATGATATAAACTTAACCAAATCATATGCCACAAAGATTAGACCATCCCAATTGTATAAACCGCGTGCATGTATTATCCAAATCAAGAAGTTTTGTCATAGTGTTACCAAGATGTCAATGACACAACACATGTCAGAGATATATATCATTCAAAGAAAAATTGAGCATAAGCAACTGAATACAATATCTGTATATCATATGCCAAACAACCAATCAACACATTGAATACACCATCTGCATATCATATTCCAAACAACCAATCAACACATCATGTAGCTTGTCAATGTCAATCAAAGAACACCATTATAATAACCAGTAAGAACTAGTTTTGGAATCAAGGACAAACATCAAACATCACAAAAAACTAAGAGTCAACAAAACCCCCCTTTGTCCTTGATGGAAAAACACATACTTTCTCTTCCCCCTTTTTTCCTCAATGACAAAGGATGAAAGAGGAGAATGCGAGATTCCATGAAGATAAACAACTGAGAGTCCAACCAACACATATCTAGCTGAAAGTATGAATCAAGACTCAGGGATCAACCAATATACCATCAATTTATAAGAAAAAAACATTGTTGCATGTATCTCCTTGTGTTAATCACATGGATAAATAGAATATCTTTGCATGCACAACAATCAAAGACCCTATCAATTCAGATACTTAAGGACAAATTTCAACATGAAGCTCCCCTTGATTCTTTGCAAATGCAATGCCAAAAGATGGACCTACTGACAAATTTTTTATTAGTACTGTTCATTATTCCATTTATTCTCAACTTGTACTTCAACAGTATAGGCTTGTTACAACAAAAACAATCATGTTATGACATTTAAAAACATGTCCTGAATGTGTACTTGTCAAAGTAAGAATGCAACACTATAGAACTGTGTTGACATGACATTGCATCATTATACTTTACCTTTTTATCCATGACATTTTTGCAAGCTCTCTGTCCAAGCACAACATAACTGACCAGAGAAAACAATAGCTGCTACTTCACCAAATTGTCTAGGCACTTTTATTGGTGAAGTCAAGATATAGTATCACAAACAAATTCAGTATGCATTAAGTAGTGTACAAGCCACAAAAGGAATCAACAGGTATTTACCACTGTCCATACATTTTCATCACCAAATGTACTATTCTCCATAGAAGTGTATGCTATCATCAAAGCATAAAAAAAAACATTTAGCACTGTCAAATTTGTTAGAATAGAGGACAATTACTGTCATTGAATGGCCTGTCTGTCTACAAATTTTGTGCAAACATAATTCATGTTGTCTTTTACTTCTTGGTTCATAGCAATACCACTATGTGAATCAAAGTAAACCATTACTCCTCTTCAAAACACTGACTGTCCAAGCTAAGTCACTGTTACACATGTTCCACTGTTATACCACTTGTATATTGATTGAACATTATGCAAGATAATATACCCCTTTTGCTACATTTCAAAGACAAAGTGATGTTGAATGAGTAAGCTTTGTCTTGTGCACTATTACAACTTAACAAGAAAGAAAAAACAACAATTCCATTGTCCTAATATGTAGCCCTTTCCAAACATTGAACTTTTAAGCAATTTTAGTTCACTGTCACCACTATGACCGAAGTTATCAAACTACTTGTTGTAGTTTACAAAATTTTGTATTGCTGTCAAACTCATACCTGCACCTTGATAATTGAGCATCAAAATTGTCAATGTACTTTCAAACTTGAATTCTTGCAATGAATGTGTTAGTAGAAGCACATAAAAGATGGTGTGAACACTTCAATCCTTCCTATTTCCAGAATGATAGGAGATGAAAGACTCCAAACTAGTACAAATGATTTTTATCACAAATTTTTGAAGATCAACACCATTGCTATTAAGTAGAGGCTCTGTCAAAGAAAAGTCACTATCAATATGAAATTTGTTAATCAAATGATTGCACAAAAAAACTTCTAGAATCTGCAACATTTAGAGTTGTATCATGGTCTGTTCAAACAATGGTACTTGAAAAGCATTTCTGTAATACCCTGCATCACCACTAGACCATATGACTGACATATATCACGAATCATCTGACAATTATCCTTTAGAATCAACACAAGATCAAGTAATTTGGAATGTATCTTTCAAATAACTCAGCTTGTGAATCATAAAGAAACACCATGAATACCGTGTACAATGACTTATCAAAGTGTAAGGAATACGTATCCAATAAGAATCATAAAACTATTGTTATGTTGATTGCTACACACACCAAAATACTTGTTCCAAAGTCATTCTGTCAAAACATAATGACATCCTTGATACCCTGAGATCTAGTTGTGACATGAGCATTTGCATGAAAAACATTAAAGCATATCTGATCATGAAGAATACTATCATGTATATTGTACATCAAATATTGCAATAAAAATCACAGGCTTCTATACTGTCTCTGTTATAAAAGATTTCTAACCACATATATACCACTATTCTTCACTTGGTCCATGAAGCAGACAAACTACACCAAAAATTCAAAAAAACTTTTTCCATTACATTCTAAGACTTCTTGGGGATAGAAAATAAAACTTTGGATTACTCCCCCTAAAACCAAAAAACCATTAAATGCTAAGAGATGATCCTTGTGCATCATGCACAAGACTAAGTCCTCCCTTCTCCTTTTCTTGCTTTCTTCTCCAGATTCTTAGAGATTCATTTCCTTGGTCTTTTTTTCTCCTCCAAACCTATATGGGCCCTTTCTTTTTCTTGATCAATGCATCTACATTGTTATTTTTAAATAATGCCTTCAACTTACTCCTACACTGTTGTTCCTTATGCCCAAGTTTATGACACTTAAATCATGTGATGTTATAATCAATTTGAGGAGTAAATAAATCATTCTTTCTTGAAATTCCAAAACTTCTATGATCATATCTTCCATAACTTGTACAATTTCTTGCTTTATGACCATAAGCATGACAACAATAGCAATAGCCATGAAATTGAGAGTAGTTATACCTGATAAATAAAGACCTTGATGGTCTTTTTTTCCTTTCATCAACCCATTTTTCTTTTTCCTGAGCAACAACAATGTGGTGACCGAGATCAACCTTCAATCTTGGTGTTTGCTTGATTGTAAACCTCTTTCCATTTGTAGTAGCAAACATTGCCTCATGTTTAGATTCTTCTACAGAGCTTTTTCCAACCTCATATCCCACTCCTGTAGGATCCTTAGAATAATTTTGTCTGCCAATCATCTCATTCAATAGATTAGTACTATGATCAAATTTCTGATTTTTACCTAATTGAAGCTTGACACTTTCAAGCTCTTTCCTTAATGTAACTACTTCTTCAACTTTTAGACATTCAATATTTTTAACCTCCAAATCAAACCTTACAACATCTGCTATCCTCTTACATTCTTCAATTTCATTTTTCTAACTTATAATCATATCATCTTTAAGAGTTAGTTCTTTTAACACATAATCATTATTTGAACATTTCTTTAATGAGACAACCTCATTTTCTAGTTTATTACACAATTCATCATTGCCTTTTAACTTGGATTCCAATCCCTCTTCAGTCTTTTTTCTATCAACCATTTGGACTTTTAGAATTTCAATAATCTTTTTATCATTATTATGATCTTGTATGACAATTTTATTAACATTGACACTTTCTTGTAGGCATACCTTAAGATCCTGATTTTCTTTTCTAAGCCTCTTAAGTTCATCTAAGGAAGCAAGTAGTTCTTCCTCCAAATCAACCTCAAATTCATCACCTTCAAATTCCTTTTCAGTTACTAAGTGATCTCCTTTTTCACCAACTACGATTTCACATTTAGTATTAACTAGCAGGGTATTGCTTGAGACAAAACTTCACTAGACTTGAAACTAGTGTTTTTCTTTTGAATTTTGTTTCTTTTGCACTTACCCATAGACTCCACTTACCTGAAATCCCTTAATTTGGTTATGCTTATGCAATGGTCTAGCTCTTTACACCAACATCAATTGAAATCAGTTATGTTTCCATAAGACACATAGATTGTACCATCAGATAGAAATACCTTCTCGAACTTGTGACATATTTGACAAAATTTCAAGAATAGAATCAATCCTAGGTTGACTAGACCTATATGAGGACCCTACGCTCTGATACAAATTTTTGGAAGACTGAAATCACTGAGAGGGGGGATTGAATCGACGATTTATAAAAGTCACAATTTTTTTGAGTTCAATGTTCACTTTTAAACCAAGAAAACAAATGATAGTTTGTGAAGGAGATTTGGCTTGTGTATCAACTAAGCATATGAATAAGACATTGGTATGAATAGACTTAAATGAACTATTTTTGCTTTCCTTTGAATGAAAGTTCAGAACATTAACAAGACAACTTCAGTATAAACATTTGCATAAATGAAAAGACAATCATTCAACTATGAACTGATAATGAAAAACATCACAATGATTAATGAACCATCATAATGCTTTAGAGTCCGATGACTAAGTCTTCAATGCTGACAAAACATTCTAATTGTTCACTGCCAATGCCAAGTCATAATAAATAAAGTGAAGTATCATGTGTGTTAAGTCCCATACAACCCGATTTAGACTCAAAACAATGATTTGTAATATCATTGGCATTCAACAAATGCCTTTATCACATGCTTCGATACTCATTAAGAGTATAAAGTAAACACAATCTTTTTACAAGGAGTGTTGATCAAGGAAAGATATGGTGTAATCACCTTTTTTTCAAATGGAAGTCAACTTTAAATCAATTTCCTTTACCAAAGCTTTTTCAAAAAGAACTTTAAGCTTAAATAAGCCCGACTCCTCAAAGTCTAGAGTGCCCGACAAGGGATTTTTTTTTGCTTTGCTTAATAGAAGTCCCATGTCTCTTAAGTGCCCTATACCATTTATGGTGTAAATGGTAGATGCTTCAATATCCTTAGCAAAGACCATATCAACTAAGAAATCCTTAAGAAAATATATAAACCAATGAAGAGAATATATACAAGTGACTTGAACTTGTAATATGCACCTTCTTGTAAACTTGTATGTTTTGTGCAAACATAAGAAGTTTCACTCAAATCACATTTGCATTGTCAGCCCATATAAAAAAAATTGCACAAATGTATAAGCAAATGTATACCTTAACAAGAACTTGCCAATGCATATGTTAGCTAGTGTATGTATCCCACTTTCCATGATGTCTAAGATGCCTGATCAAAACACATGTTATCATGTAGAGCTTGACTTTTAGCATCTTGAAAGATAAACACTTATAGTACAAATATGAATCAAGAGCCAAGGAAATCATGATATAAACTGAACCAAATCATATGCCACAAAGATTAGACCATCCCAATTGTATAAACCATGTGCAAGTATTATCCAAATCAAGAAGCTTTCTCACCGTGTTACCAAGATGTCAATGACACAACACATGTCAAAGATACATATCATGCAAAGACAGATTGAGCATAAGTAACTAAATACACCATCTGCATATCATATGCCAAACAACCAATCAACACATCATGTAGCTTGTCAATGTCAATCAAAGAACACCATTATAAGAACCGGTAAGAACCCATTTTGGCATCAAGGACAAACATCACACATCACAAACAACTAAGAGTCAATAGAGTCGACGTAGCTGCATCAATGCTGAAAGCAGTCTCACAAGACACCAAGCTGCAACTTCTATGGTAGATGTGAAGAATGCTATGATTGTTGGAGTCGTGAAGCCAATAGTACAACAAGTAGCAAGAGTATGGAGCAATATGTGAAGCTAGAGTGAAAGAATTGCCAAGAAGATCTCATAATGTGTGTAGAAGCATGAAGAAGATCAAGAATTGCTAAAGGGATGGACTAAAAGTGAAAGATATCCATTTGAAGAAGGTTTTGGAGGGAAAGAGTCATTCAAAGGTTGCCAAGAAGGCACAGGGGCATTATGTTTTATCGCTAATGGAGAATGTAATGCCTCTGTAGATTCCAGAGGCATGAATCTTGTTAGGATGACAACGCGTTGAGTAGATGTCCGCGCGCGTTGCGTGCTTCCCCAATAGAAATCCCCCCACCAACACTAAAAGCAAGTGCCTAGTGGATGGGGTACATAATGAAGATGTGGAATTACTTGTTCGAATTGAATTTTTCTAAGGTGGAGGGTGTAGAAGGGGAATTCACAAGAGGGGTGCAAATTTGCTCCTATACAGTTTATATCCTTCAAATTTTGGAATGTTACACCCATCATGCTCATGCATGAGTCTTTGTAAGAATGATAATGTAATTTTTTTTGCTATGGGCCCTAACCCAGGTCCTCTTCTCCATGGATAACCTCTGTAGTTCCAACTTAACTTTGTCAAATATTTTTGAAAGGGAAAAAATTCCTATTTATTGTGTCATTTTATCACTAACTTGGGTCTTTCATTTTGTAACCAAGCCCATTTTCTTGCATTTTTTGTTGCCTTTACTTTTTCCCACTCCTTTTCATCCTTTTTCTTGTTGAACTATTGTTTTGTTTATATGGGAAAAGCAAGTTTTTAATGGACCAGAAACCATTTACAAATAGGTTTTAACAGGACCTGAAACACAAACATGGACGATCATGCTACAAAAATAAAAAGCAATGAACAACCAACAACGAAACATCACTTCAGAGGATCAACAAGACAACCTAAACCCACAGCAAAACCAAGCTGCAAAAAATGATTTTGAAAGGAACTGAAAACCCAATAAAACCAAGTATTTACAGGGACCTTGAACCAAAAGGTTTTGAATGGACCTTAAACCCTTTACAACCAGGTTTTGGCAAGGACCATGAACCCTTAGACATCTCTTGCAACAACCACACAACAACAAACCAACCGCTTAGGAAGACAAAATAACCGCTTGAGATAGTCAGGCAACCTTCAGTGCATAACAACCAAACAATGACATAACACATAGCATCAACACCTACCCAAATCTCCAAGCCATTGGCTCAAATAATCAAGTCACGGAAAACCAAATGATCAGAAAGGCCAAAGCCCATCAACACCCCCTCTCTACCTCTATAAGAGTAGTCACCATGGAAACTCAAGCTGCCACTGTAGAGGAACACTAGCCAATCCACATTCCACCTCCATAGGAATGACCTTATCGAGGTATATTTTTGGATCTCTAAGGAACCTTTTGTTATGTAGTATCATGGTGTCTTCTAAATTCCTCAAAGTAACTCTTACGTGCCTAATCGTGCCTTTTCTTATCCATTTTAAAATCCTATGTGCTTGATGAATGACTCTTGACCATTGTAGTTGATCTTTGAAAAAGTCTCTTGTTAGTTCCTTTGTGTTTTCCTTTTCACCATAATATTTTATCCCTTTAAAGATAATATTCACAACTTTATCACTTCTATCATTTTCTTCTCCTATTTTCCTCTAGACTTGCTTTCCCTTGAGTTCTTTCTATGTGTTTGATGGTCCCTTCACTACTTGAGCCCAAGATTTTGCCTCCTCTTATTGTTCTCTTAGTTGGGTTTCTTTTATATCCCTATTTGCCATTGCAGATTGAATCTCTTTTATTTGTAAATTGCTACTTCCTTTTAACACTTTTACCTTGTTTTCTTTTATTGTTCTGATCCACTCTAAAATTTTCCTTATCAAAATCAATTGTTGTTTACCTTTTTCCATGCTATTTTGCAATTTATGTACATAATCTCTA